>CAUYPK010104737.1:0-22980 GCA_963574355.1 Loris lydekkerianus | reverse complement strand
CCCCCCCCCCCCCCCCCCCCCCCCCCCCGCCCCCCCCCGCCCCCCCCCCCCCCCCCCCCCCCCCCCCCCCCCCCCCCCCCGCCCCCCCCCCCCCCCCCCGAGTTGTTGGTTTGTTTGTTTTGTTTTGTTTTTTTCTTTCTTTTTTTTTGTAGAGACAGAGTCTCACTTTGTCACCCTTGGTAGAGTGCCATGGCGTCACACAGCTCACAGCAACCTCCAACTCCTGGGCTTAGATGATTCTCTTGCCTCAGCCTCCCAAGTGGCTGGGACGACAGGCCGGTTATTTTTTTGTTGAAGTTTGGCCGGGGCCGGGTTTGAATCCACCATCCTCGGTACATGGGGCCTGCGCCCTACCCATTGAGCCACAGCTGCCGCCCCTTTCTGTTTTTCTTGAGACAGAGTCTCACTTTGTCACCCTGAGTAGAGCGCTATGGCGTCACAACTCACAACAACCTTAAACTCTTGGGCTCAATCGATCCTCTTGCATCAGCTTCCTGCGTAGCTGGTAAGTCACCTGCCCGCCACTATGCCGAGCTATTTTTTAGAGAATGGGTTCTTGCTCTTTCTCAGGCTGTTCTAGCACTTGTGAACTCTAGCAATCCACCCGCCTCGGCCGAGAGTGCTGGGATTACAGGCGTGCGCCATTGAGCCCAGCCAGCAAATGTGAGCCATTGGGCCCAGCCAGCAAATTCAGGTTCTTAAACTGTTGTCTCCCACAGGAAAACACTCAGCGTATTTTAAACAAAGCACTGGATAAAGAATATAAGGACAGGCTCGGCGCCTGTAACTCAGCGACTAAGGCGCCAGCCATGTACACCAAAGCTGGCGGGTTCAAATACAAGCCCGGGCCTGCCAAACAACAATGACAACTAAAAAATAGGCGGGCGTTGTGGCGGGTGAGTCAAGAGAATTTTTAAGCCCGAGGGTTTGAGGTTGCTGTGAGCTGTGACTCTACAGCACTCTACCGAGGGCGACATAGTCAGACTCTGTCAAAGAAAGAAAGAAAATAAAGAAAGAAAGAGAAAGGAAGAAAGAAAGAAAAAGAAAGGGAATAGAAGGACAGTTTTATTCGTGGTTACTCAATGCAGTTTCTCATTTAAAATTACTATTCCCAGCACATTCAGACAGGGCGTAGGAGGTTAGAAAACTACATTTCCCAGAATGCAACGCCTGCCTTGCTTGCCGTGAAAGCATGTCGGGAATTGTCCCTGAGAGAGACGTTCCTTTTGCCACTCCCAGCATGCATCTGGAGTCTAATTCTATAGATAGGGAAAAAAACGGTCGCGCAGTATGCTGGGAAGCGGGCCCGACCCTTTCCTTCAGCTTGCGGCCCAAATGAGCAGACCCATTCGTGAAACTACAACTCCCTGCGGGCTTTGCGCGAGAGGGCGGGTGGTTCCCTCTGCCGGAAGTCCGCTCTAGCCCTGGGGGCCCCCCCAACTGCAGCCAGAGCCGGAGCTGCCCAGTCGCCGCTGGACCAGGGCCGCCGGGGTCCGGACGGGGGTCGCCATGGTAACGGGGGGCGTGCCTACGCCAGGGACAGGCACGGGGGGGGTCCACGTGCAAATAATTGGCTCAATCGAGCGTTGACAAGCGCCGCACCCCCGAGCCGCGGATAGTCTGGGCCGGGCGCGGGCTTTCGGGATTGGGACTGATCAACGGCCAGGAAGGGGGGTAACAAGGTCGTGATTCTGCTCGCGGGAGTGCACCGGAGGTCTCAAGGAGAGGGATCATTGGGGACTGGGTGCCAAGGAAAAAGCAGTGCAGGTGGGAAACACTGGATATATTGTTGAGGGCTTCTGAAACCGGAGGCAACTCGTGAGCACGGTAGGGAGGGGGTTGGGAGAAGATATTGGAGATGGGGATGGGACGTTTTCACAGGAGGGCTCTTTGGGCGTGTGACAGGAGCACTGGAGAAGAACAGGAGACTGGAACAGGAGAGGGAGGTCGTCCTGGAGGCAGAGAGTATACAGAGGCAAGGAGCTGGCATCACAGGCAGCCAGGGGTTGTTGAAACAGGATCGGGATACTGGTGATGAGGAGGTAATCTTAAGGGGAAGGGACTGGACACGGGACAGCAGAAGTAGGTAACTGTAGGGAATGAAGTTTCTAGTGCGCTACAAAAGGAGAGAGCTTGGAGGTAGGCACTGGATGCTGGAAATGAATGGCGAGCAATTGAGTAGGTCTCTTCAAGAGAAGTCTTGGGGGGTAGGGAGTAAGTCTAGAAGTGTGAGATTTCAGGCAGAAGTTTTTGAGTCAAAGACTGAGCATTAGGTTTGCGGTGCCCTTGTACTCCAGTTGGGACTTTGGAACTAAGAAAGGATTCTTTGGGCAAGAAAGAAGATGAATAGGAGGGGGCATCAGAATAGAGGAGGAGTCTCCTCAAGAAACAGGATATGTGAACTTTTGAACAAGGAAGGGGATCTAGGAGTTGTCCCCCAATAAAAAGCCCACTAAGGCCTCAGGGCTGGGACTGAAATTAAGAAAGCACAGGTGCTCGGCGCCTGTGGCTGAAGCGGCTAAGGCGCCCGCCACATACACCTGAGCTGACGCTCGAATCCAGCCCGGGCTGCTAAACAATGACCGCTGCAACCAAAAAATAGCCGGGCGTCGTGGCAGGTGCCTGTAGTCCCAGCTACTTGGGAGGTGAAGGCAGGAGAATCGCTTCAGCCCAGGAGTTGGAGGTTGCTGTGAGCTGTGATGCCACAGCACTCTACCCAGGGTGACAGCTTGAGGCCCTGACTTAAAAAAAAAAAAAGAAGCACAAGTCAGAAGGGAACCATTCTAGGGGAAGGGAGATTGGAGACAGGAATCTCCCCCCCCCCCCTCTCTGGGGCATCCAGAGGGGGCAGCATGCAGGGATGAGGATGCAGGACTGGTAGGGACTTCCCAGCATGGATTCCCTGAGATGGAGAGATTCTACTTGGAAAGAGAAACTCAAAGAGGTGTTTGAAGGAATTTGGGGTAAGGGGCAGGGCTTTCTCTTAACTCTGTAAGCTTGCTTCCTAGTTCTTCCTACATGCCTCATATATCTCTGGCTCTGCCCCTAGGCTGTGGCTGCCTGGTGTGGGTCCCTCCACTTCACTTCATGCCCAGGATCCCTGCCCTGCTAGGAAGTGGTTTTCCCTGGCTCAGCAGAAGGAGTTCTTGGAAGGATAGTGTAATATCCTGTTCCTGTCCAGCTGGGCTTGTTGGGGGAGCGAGAATAGAGATTGTGGAGAGTGAAGCTTAGGAAAGGGTGGAGGCTCCCACAAGCTGGGATAAAGGGGTTCAGAGCAAAACCTTGGACTCCCACCTCTCCTTTATGCCTGTGAGACTTCATTTCCCTGAACCTCGGTTTCCTCATCTCTGAAATATGCATAAGTATACCTGTCTCAGGCAGAGTGGAGCCCAAAGCTTCCTAGCCGGGAAAGCTTGAATTGTGGATTTCTTAAAGTCAAATAATGATGAATTATAGGCTGTTGCAGGGGCTTATGCCGATAATCCTACCTCTCTGGGAGGCTGAGGCAGAAAGATCCCCTGAGCTTAGGAGTTTGAGGCCTGCCTAAGCTAGAGCCAGACCCTATCTCTACTAAAAATAGAAAAATTCACTGGGTGTTATGGCAGTTACTTATACTCTCAACTATTCAGGAGGCTGAGGCAGGAGGATCACTTGAACCCAGAAGATTGAACTTGGGCAACAGAGTGGGACTCTGTCTCAAAAAAAATAAATAAAGTTTCAGATTTTGGAGCATTCCAGGGTCTCACTATGTCGCCCTAGGTAGAGTGCTATGGCGTCACAGCTCACAGCAACATCAAACTCTTGGGCTCAAGAGATTATCTTGCCTCAGCCTTCCTACTAGCTGGGACTACAGGCACCCTCCACAATGCCCGGCTATTTTTTTGTTGTAGCTGTCCTTGTTTGGCAGCCCTGGGCTGGGTTTGAACCCGCCAGCTCTGGTGTATGCAGCTGGTGCCCTAGCTGCTGAGCTACAGGCACCGAGCTGAAACTCAAGTTATATGTCCATGCAGTGGAATATTATTCATTCATAAAAAAGAAAAGATGTGACTGAATAAATATTAGATGAATTAATGCAATAACAAGCATTTTGAGCCAAGAGGTTTTTTTGTTTTTTGGGTTTTATTTTTTGAGATAGGGTCTCACTCTGTTTCCTTGTTTGGAATTCAATAGCATCATCATAGCTCACTGCAGCCTCAGACTTTTGGTTTTAAGCGATCTCCTGCCACAGCCTCCTGAGTAGTTGGGACTATAGGCATCTACCACCATGCCTGACTGATTGTTTTCTATTTTGGGCCGAAATTTGGTCTCACTCTTGCTCAGGTTTTTCGAATTCCTGAGCTCAAGTGGTCCTCCTGCTTCAGCCTCCCAGAGTGTTAGGATTATAGGCCTGAGCCACTGCCAAGCCATTAAATGGCTTGTATACACTGCCAAGTATTAAATGACACAAAACAGGGATTAAGAAAAAAACAAACGAAGCACTGATACTTGCTTCCTTTGAGGTGGAAGAACCTTGAAAACATTATAGGGCGGCACCTGTGGCTCAGTGAGTAGGGCGCCGGCCCCGTATGCCGAGGGTCGCGGGTTCAAACCCAGCCCCTGCCAAACTACAACAAAAAAAATAGCTGGGTGTTGTGGCTGGCGCCTGTAGTCCCAGCTACTAGGGAGCCTGAGGGAAGAGAATTGCTTAATCCCAGGAGCTGGAGGTTGCTGTGAGCTGTGTGATGCCACAGCACTCTACCAAAGGGCCATAAAGTGAGACTTTGTCTCTATAAAAAAACAACAACATTATACTAAGTGAAAGAAGCTAAACACAAAAGGCCACGTATTATATAATTCCACTTAGATGAAATGTCCAGAATATACAAGTCAATAGAAGTAGATTAGTGGTTCCCAGGGGCTGGGGGCAGGGAAAGTGTTGATGGGTGGGGAGTTTTTAGGGGTGGGGGGAGAGAATTAGATAGTGGTGCTTTTTTTAGCTTTTTTTTTTTTTTCTAGAATTAGTGGTGGTTTTTGTACAACTGTGAATATACTAAATGAATATACTAAAAATTACTGCACTGTCTATACTTTTATTGAGCGGTTTTTATGGTACTTCAATAATTTAAATTATTTAGAAAATTAGTAAGCAAAGAAAAAAAAAGTGGCAGAACTAGTACTTAGACCAAAGTCTGAAACTCAAACACTTTTGAGTGCCTGCTACATACCATCCACTGAACTAGGTTTATAAACTTATCTAACCTTGAAAACACTCTGGCTAGATGAATCTTCTTGGGAAACTTGTTTTGCTGGTGAGGAAACTGAGATTTAGAGTGGTGGACAAAAGGTGGTGGAGCCTGGGTGACCTGGAGCTGACTCCAGAGTCACTCACTCAGTAGAAAGGAAGTCATTCCACGGGGACAGAGTGTGGCCAGGCATCTGGAAGGCAAGCAGCTGGGGGGGCCCTGTCTGGCCTGTGGGGATGGGTAAGGCTGTTGGGCTAAGCCTCCCCTGCCTCTCTCACTGCCTCCTCCTCTTCCTCCGGCCCCTCAGATCCGCTTCATCCTCATCCAGAACCGGGCAGGCAAGACACGCCTTGCCAAGTGGTACATGCAGTTTGATGACGATGAGAAACAGAAGCTGATTGAGGAGGTGCATGCTGTGGTCACCGTCCGAGATGCCAAACACACCAACTTTGTGGAGGTGACACCCCCCTACATGCCTCCTACACCCCCTGCTTCCTTGTGACCTCTCTTTTCCCACCTCCTGTCCCACTTCTAATTATAAGAATCCCTCAGACCCCACTCCTTCCTATAGTCAATCATTTTCAGGCAACATGCATTTAGCCTTCTTCCTTTTCTCTCTCTCTCTCTCTTTTTTTCTTCTGGTACTTTTTGTTATGAAAAATCACAAACACACAGATTAGTACAATGAGAGAAAAGTAGGTTGAAGATTCATATAGGCAGGCCAGGTGCTGTGGCTCACAGCTTAATCCTAGCACTTGGGAGGCCAAGGTGGCTGGATTGCTTGAGCTCACTGGTTTGAGACCAGTCTGAGCCAGAGTGACACCTCATCTCTAAAAATAGCTGGGTGTTGTGATGGGCTCCTGTTGTATCAGCTACTTGGGAGGCTGAGGCAAGAGGCTCTCTTGAGCCCAAGAGTTTGAGGTTGTGGTAAGCTATGATGCCACAGCACTCTACTTAGGACAATGAAGTGGGAGTTGGGACTGTCTCCAAAGTGAATGGGACTATCTCAAAAAAAAACAAAACAAACAAAAACATTCATATAGTCACTACCCAGATTTGTTTTATTTTAAGACAGAGTCTCGGCTTGGCACCTGTGACTCAGGCAGCTAAGGCACTAGCCACATACACCAGAGCTGGCGGGTTCGACTCCAGCCCAGGCCTGCCAAACAACAATGACAACTACAACCAAAAACTAGCCAGGCATTGTGGTGGGCACCTATAGTCCCAGCTACTTGGGAGGCTGAGGCAAGAGAATTGCTTAAGCCCAGGAGCTGGAGGTTGCTGTGAGCTATGATGACGCCACAGCACTATACTCAGGGTGACAGCTTGAGGCTCTGTCTCAAAAAAAAAGGCAAAGTCTCACTCTGTTGCCCTAGGTAGAGTGCCGTGACATCATCATAGCTCACAGCTATCTCAAACTCTTGGGTTCAAGCAATTCTTTTCCCTCAGCCTCCCAAGTAGCTGGAACTACAGGTGCCCACCATAATGTCCAACTATTTTTAGAGTCGGGGTCTCTTGCTCAGGCTGGTCTTCAACTCCTGAGGTCAGGGATCCTCCCACGTGGGCCTCTCAAAGTGCTGGGATTCTAGGTATGAGCCGTTATGCCTGGCCTTAAGTTATATTTTAAATTATATTTATTTTTTGGCCAGGTGCAATGGCTCACACCTGTAATTCCAGCATTCTGGGAGGATGAGGTAGGTGGATTGCTTCAGCTCAGGAGTTCAAGACCAGTCTGAGGCAGAGAGAGACCCTGTCACTACTAAAAATAGAAAAACTAGCTGGGCGTTATAGCAGGTGCCTATAGTTCCAGCTATGTAGGAGGCTGAAGTGAGAGGATCTCTTTAGCCCAAGAACTTGAGGTTGCTGTAAGCTATGATGCCATGACACTCAACCCATGGTGACAGAATGAGACTCTGTCTCAATAAATAAATAAAGAAATTTTATTTTGTTTTTGTTTTTGGATTTTGAGACAGGACCTCTGCTGCCCAGGTTGGAATAAAATGGTACTATCATAGCTCACTGTAGCCTTGAGTTCTTGGGCTCAAGAAATCCTCCCAAGTAGCTGGGACTAAAGGCATGTGCCACTAGGCCCAGCTAACTTTACAAAACATTTTTTGTGGATACAGAGTCTCACTGTATTGCCCAGGCTGGTCTCTAATTCCTGGCCTTACTGATCCTCCAACCTCATCCTCCCAAAGTGCTGGAATTACAGGCATGAGTCACTGCACCTGGCTCTTTGGTACTTTTTAAGAACTTGTTACAGAAATGTTCACACACACAAAAGTACAGAGAATAGTATTGTGAACGTGCCTTATGGTAGTGTTTTACATTAAATTACAGATGTCATGACATTTCATCCCTAAATATTTTAAAGTGCATCTCAGAAAATAAAGACATGTCTCTATATTACCACAATACCATTCTCGGACCTGAAAAAATTAGTAATGCTTCTTTCATATTACTTTAATACCCAATCGATACTTAAATCTCCTTGTTTCCCCAGCATCTTCAAAGCTGATTTGTTCAAAGCCAGTGAAGGGTCACTTTGCTTTTGGTTGCTGTGTCTCTTTGGTGTATTTTTTTTTTTTTTTTTGAGACAGAGTATTGCTTTGTTGCCCTTGGTAAGGTGCTGTGGCATCATAGCTCACAGCAACCTCAAACTCTTGGGCTCAAGTGTTTCTCTTGCCACAGCCTCTCAAGTAGCTGGGACTATAGGCACCTGTCACAATGCCCCACTAATTTTAGAGACAGGCTCTCACTCTTGCTCAGGCTGGTCTCGAACCTGTGAGCTCAGGCAATCCACCCTCCTTAGCCTGACAGAGTGCTAGGATTACAGGTATGAGCCACCCCGCCTACTTTGGTCTCTTATAATCTAGAAGTCTCCACCTTTTATTCTCATGAAATTAACCTATTTAAGATTGTCCTGTAGAATTCAACAGATACTTATTGAGGGCTTAGTGCAGGGGTCCTCAAACTATGGCCCGCGGGCCACATACAGCGGTGTGATTGTATTTGTTCCCGTTTTGTTTTTTTACTTCAAAATAAGATGTGTGCAGTGTGCATAGGAATTTGTTCATAGTTTTTTGTTTTTTGGGTTTTTTTTGAGACAGAGCCTCAAGATGTCACCCTGGGTAGAGTGCTGTGGCATTACAGTTCACAGCAACCTCCAACTCCTGGGCTTAAGTGACTCTCCTGCCTCTGTCTCCCAAGTAGCTGGGATTACAGGCATCCGCCACAACGCCTGGCTATTTTTTGGTTGTAGCCATCATTGTTGTTTGGCAGGCCTGGGCTGGATTTGAACTCGATGTATATGGCTAGCACCTTAGCTGCTTGAGCCACGGGCACCAAGCATATAGTGTTTTTTTTTTAAACTATTGTCTTGCCCTCCAGTGGTCTGAGGGACAGTAAACTGGCCCCCTGTTTAAAAAGTTTGAGGACCCCTGGTTAGTGTGTGTGCCAGGCACTATTCCAGGCGTTGGGGATACACCAGTGATGATAACAGACACAGTCCCTGCCAGAGAGCTGGTGGTGATGTTCTGGTTGGTGGCAGACAGACAATGGAAGATTCGGTGGATAGAGTGGTGATAAATGCCAGGGAGAAAAATAAATAGCTATAGGTAGTTTAGGGGTGCTGGGGCATGCATGCTGGGGAGTGGAGTGCAGGTTTAAGTGGTTTGGTCAGAAGATATCACTGAAAAGATGACATTTGAGCCAGATCTGTAGGAGTTGGGGGGGGTGACAGAAAGGTTGTCTGAGAGAGTAACATTCTCTAAGTCTGGAGAACAGCCAGGGAAAAGGCCCTGAGGCAGGAACACACCTAGGGCATTCCAGGAATTGCTGGAAGGCCAGTGTGTCTAAGGTGGAATTAGCCAGGGAGGAAGGTTGGAGGAGCTGAGTAGGAAAAGATAACACTGGCCCATGGTGCAGGGCCTTGCAGGCCACAGGGACAACTTGGCTCTTACTCTGAGAAAGAGGGGAGCCACAGAACGATCTTGAGCAGAGGAGGGCCATGGGCCTACATAGGCTGTAGGGATTCTGTAGGGGGCAAAAGCAGAAGCAGGGCGACCACTCAGGATATGACCACAGTGTTCCAGGAGAGGAATGCTGGTGACTGTAGCAGCATGGAAGCTGTAGGGATGGTGAGGAGCATTTTGGAGATAGAGCCTCCAGCAGGGTGGAGCTGTGATTTTCTGCGATGAGCAGACTGTAGGAAGAGCAGGTTGATGAGATCAGGAAGGAGGTGCTGGGAAGGTCAGGTCCAAGGGGTCATTCCCATCCCAGTGGAGATATCCAGGAGGGGGTCACAAGCTAAAGTTCAGGGAGAGGGCTAAGCAGGATATGGAAACATGAATGTTTCTGCACATAGAGGCCAGTCAAAGCTAAGGGGCTCACCAGGGAGTGAGGACAGACAGAATAGAACAAAGAAGAGAAGAGGGTCCATGTCTCAAGCCAGGGAGACCAAGGAGGTGGATATTTTGGTGTCTTAGCAGCTAAGAGAGTGTTTCCAGCAGGAGGACAGGGCTAGCTACTAGGTGGACTTTCGAAAGTAGTGGCTGGACTCTGTGGCTCAGGCCTGTAATCCCAGCACTCTGGGCGGCCAAGGCAGGAGGATTGCTTGAGTTCAGGAGTTCAGAAACCAGCCTGAGCAAGAGCAAAGACCTCATCTCTACTAAAAATAGAAAAACTAGGCAGGCATTGTGGCAGGCGCCTGTAGTCCCAGCTACTTGGGAGGCTGAGGTAAGAGGATCTCTTGAGCCTAAGAGTTTGAGGTTGCGACACCACGGCATTCTACCCAGGGTGACAAAGTGAGATTGTGCCTCAAAAAAGAGAGCAGGGGGCGGCACCTGTGGCTCAAAGGAGTAGGGTGCCGGCCCCATATGCCAGAGGTGGCAGGTTCAAACCCAGCCCCAGCCAAAAACAACAAAAAAAAAAAGAGCAGGGCAGCACCTGTGGCTCAGTGTGTAGGACGCCAGCCCCATACACTGGCAGATTCGAATCCAGCCCTGGCCAAACAGCAACAAAAAATAGCTGGGCGTGCCTATAGTCCCAGCTACTCGGGAGGCTGAGTTGGAGGTTGCTGTGAGCTGTGACACCACAGCACTCTACCGAGGGCAATAAAGTGAGACTCTGTCTCAAAAAAAAAAAGAGGGGTGGGATCAGGGACTGTTGAAGGAACTGGGCTGTTGGGTGTGGCCATTCTATGGGCCTCTTGCTGCCACTACAGTACCAGGTCCTGTGTCCTGTGCTGGAAATGGTACACGTTTGAGGGCCCACAAGAGGGTTAGGACTGATTAGACAGAAATGTCAGCCAGGTCTTGGATTCCTCCCGATCCATTCATTCACTTATTCATTTCTGCATTTATTTAACAAACATTGTTCGTGTACCTCCTCTATGACCAGCCCAGTGCTGGGTTCACAGCGGTGCCTGAAATTGCCTTGCGCTGCCTCCCCGGAGCTCACAGTCCAGTAAAGGACACAGGCCTGTTCCTAGACAAAGACAACAAGAGTGGGCAGTGCTGGGATGGAGGAACCTGGTTGGGAGAAGGCACCTGGCTTAGCCTGGGGGTCAGGGAGGGCTTCCTAGAGATGGGGTTTAGGTGGGGAACAAGAAAGAATTGGTTCCACCCCCAGCAAACTCAAGAGTATTGTGGGGAAGAAATAATAAATATCTCTTGTATGAGGCTGGGATCAGGGCAGGCTTCTTGAAAGAGGGGACTTGTAAAGTAAAAACAAAAGGATGAGTGGCCAGCCAGACCCAGGCTATCCATCCTCCCTTTTTTCCTCTCATTTATTAATCTAATACATATTCCTTAGCACCTGTATTAATTTTCTGTGACTGTGGTCACAAATTACCAAAACTTTAGTGGCATAAAACAATACAGATTAGGCCAGGCATGGTCATACATACCTGTAGTCATGGATACTTGGGAGGCTGAGGCAGGAGGATTGCTTGAGGCCAGGGATTTGAGGCTGCAGTAAGTTATGATCATACCTGTGAAAAACCACTCCACTCTGGGCAACATAGCAAGACTCCATCTCTGAGAAAAGTAAAACCAAACAAAATGAAATAAACAAAATACAAAGAACACAAACTTGTTATCACTCAGTTCTTGAAGTCAGAGGTCAAAAACTGGGTCAATAAGACTGAAGGCTCCAGAGGAGAATCTGTGGCCTTATGTTTTCCAGTTTCAGAGGCTGCCTGGTTTCCTCAGCTCAGGGCCCCTTCCTCCATCCTCAAAGCCAGCAATATGACATCTCCCAATCTCTCTCTGACCTACTGTTCTGCCTGCCTCTTTCCCTTTGAGACTGTGAGCTCCAGGAAGGCAGGAGCTTCTGTGATCCCATTGGTCCCATCCTCCTCTCAAGCTTCTTAACTTCACATCCGCAAAATCCTTTTTTGCCATGTAACATGGCATATTCAAAGGGTCCAAGGATTAGAATGTGGACGTCTTTGGGGAGTGTTAGTCTGTCTTCCAGCACCTATTTAATGCCATCCCTATGCAGCGTGGTGCTAGGGACACACCTAGTGACAGCCCTGGCCTCCCCCCCAGGCTCATAGTCCAATGGGGAGACAGACCCATCCCCAGACAGTGAGGACCTCTAGTAGGCAGAGGTGGGGCAGTGGCTGGGGGAGCCCAGAGGAGGCACCTGCCCCTGCCTGCAGGAGACTGCTCTTCTAGTTGTAGAAGCCTAGAAATCAAAAATAGAGGAAAAGGAAGCTACAAAGATAAGCAGGTGGAGGTGGGACGATCGCTTAAGCCCAGGAGTTTGAGGTTACAGTGAGAAATGATGACACCACTGCACTCCAACCTGGGCATCATAGTGAGACCTTGTTGCTAAAAAGAAAGATTAAAAGGAGGAGCTGAAAAAGATGAGTATTGTCAGTAATTAAAAATCCAAGGGCTAATGTTGGTATTTGTGGTTGCCACCAGGGGGCGACACACACACACACACCCACACCCACCCACACCCAGACCTGGTGGGGGTGGATGGTTTTTTTTGTTTGTTTGTTTGTTTGTTTTTTTGAGACAGTGTCTCAGTTGCCCTGGAGTTGAGTATATGGCATTCGTTATAGCTCACAGCAATCTCAAACTTTTGGGCTCAAGTGATCCTTTTGCTTCAGCCTTCTGAGTAACTGAGACTTACAGGTGCCTGCTACAATGCCTGGCTATTTTTTCAGAGATGGAGGTCTCACTCTTTCTCAGGCTAGCCTCGGCTATCGTTTTGTTTAGCTGGCCCAGATTGGATTTGAACCCACCAGCCTTGGTGTTTGTGGCTGGCGCCTATGCTACAGGCGCCGAGCCCTCAGGCTAGTCTTGAACTCCTAAGCTGAAACAATCTACATGCCTCAGCTTCCCAGAGTGCTAGGATTCTAGATGTGAGCCACACCCAGCCTTTTTTTTTTTTTTTTCAGGTTTTGGCTAGACATGGTACTTTGCAACCCAGTATGCATATTGATATCAGTCTCTTAATCTATTTAGACACACTCGTAAAATTAAGAGTCTGTGACCTTGGTCCAGGTGTAAACATTCTTGGGGTGTGTGTGTGCATTACCTTCTAACATTTATATTTTGGTTCAGTAAGGATGGGACCTGAGGTCATTTTGGTTGCAGTGGTGCTCCCCTAGGCTGCCCAGCACAGCCCTGGCAGATAGTAGGTGCTCAGGAAATGTTTGTGGAATGATTGAATGAATTAATCCCAGGCTAGGAATTTGACTATCTCCAGAGATGACAAGAAGTCACAGGAGGGAGGGCAAGGTAGGACGGATGCAATTGAACCTGCCACACTCCTCAGCCCTGGGTTTTGCACAAGCTATTTCCTCTGCCTGGAAGCTCTTGTTCCTCCTATAGGTCTCAGCTCACAGGCCCTCTCCACGAAGCCTCCCTCAACTCCCAGGCTCAGAGGTGGTTAGGCACCATTTCTGGGCTCCCACAACCCAGCTCTGTCCACTCTGGAGATCCCTCCTCCCCTGCTTGGGGTGAGTCTATCTCCACTAGACTGTGAGCCCCGGCAGAGCAGAGCTGGGCCTGCTCTGTTACTGACATCCTCTCTGCTCCACAGTTCCGGAACTTTAAGATCATTTACCGACGCTACGCTGGCCTCTACTTCTGCATCTGCGTTGATGTCAACGACAACAACCTGGCCTATCTGGAGGCCATCCACAACTTCGTGGAGGTGCGCAGGGGGTGCGTGGGCAGGAGGCAAGCCCAGTGTGGCCCTCGGGCATTGGGAGTCCTCTCTGATCTTCTGGGCCGTCCCTTCTCTGGCGGCTGGGACTCTTTCTCTATCTGCCTCACTGATTCCTTTTTTGTCACTGCCTTTATCTTCCTGTCTCTGCCCATCCATGTCTCTGCATCTACGTCTGTCTCTCCCACTCCCCCTTCCTGGAGCTGTTCGTGTTTTCCTACACATATTTTTCTGTTTCTTTTTTGTCATTTCTTTATGATGATCTTGGCTCCTCTTTTTCTCTTTGTGTCTCTATTTATTTATTTATTTTATTTATTTATTTTTTTGCAGCATTTGGTCGGGGCTGGGTTTGAACCCACCACCTCCGGCATATGGAGCCGGTGCCCTACTCCTTTGAGCCACAGGCGCCACCCTATTTATTTATTTTTTTGAGACAGAGTCTCACTATATCGCCCTCAGTAGAGTGCTATAGTATCACAGCTCACAGCAACCTCTGTTTTGGGCTTAAGCAATTCTTTTGCCTCAGCCTCCCAAGTAGCTGGGACTACAGGTGTCTACCACAATGCTTGGCTATTTTTGTGTTGCAGTTGTCATTGTTGTTTAGCTGGCCCGGGCTGGGTTCGAACCCTCCGGCCTCAGTGCATGTGGCTGCTGCTGTAATCACTGTGCTATGGGCATCAAGCCTCTCTTTATTTTTTTAATTTCAGGTTAATAGAAGGGCACACACAATTGGCTTACATTAGTTTGGTTTGCATTTGTAAGGTAAAGTCCAATTGTAGTTGCTTCCTTTGCCCCAGAAGTGTGCCACATACCCATGCATTCTTCCTTTTCTAACAACCTGGATGCATCTAGAGAACACTTCTAAGTATCACAGAAATGGAAAAACAAGATCACGCATGCTCAATAGCAGATTAACAACTGTGTTTCCTTGAGAGAAAAACTCAAATTCAAGAATTGGGTAGGGGACAGGGTTTGGGAAGTTCTCTTTCTTCCTCTTCCCTTTTGGTCTCTTTCTGATGACCTGGCTTGTTCTTGGCTCTGTGCGTGTCCCTCCATGCCCATCTCTTACCATCTCTGTCTTCCTCTCCTAGGTCTTAAATGAATATTTCCACAACGTCTGTGAATTGGACCTGGTGTTCAACTTCTACAAGGTAGGCTCTGAGTGAAGATGAGGATGAAGGGACCAATGGATGGGAAAGGAGGGTGGCCTCTGGCCCTGTGGCCACTCACTGTCTCTGCTGAGGTCTATGTCCTGGCTCTTGGGGCATCAGCGTCTGGGCCAGCGCCCTGAGCATCCTTCTCTCACACCAAGGTCTCCTGACCTCCCTTCATATAGGTTTACACGGTCGTGGATGAGATGTTCCTAGCTGGTGAGATCCGAGAGACCAGCCAGACGAAGGTGCTGAAACAGCTGCTGATGCTGCAGTCCCTCGAGTGAGGGGCCCCTCTAGCCCTGGCCCCTCCTGGACTCACCTGCTCGCTTCCCCTTTCCAGGCCTGTGGCCCACCCCAGCAGCCCCCTCTCTCAGCTACTCAGGAGGAAGGGACCCAGCTGGGTCTGGGCCACAAAGAAGGAGACTGCAACCCACTGCCTCTGGGCCCCAGCTGTGGGTGGAGGCCACCGTGTGTGTCCCTAGTAACTGTGCCGTTGTCGTGTGATGCTGTGAATGTGTGTATGTGGAGTCCCAATAAACATATGTTCTTGCCTGGCTTTGTTGTCTTGGAGCACTTGCTTGTCTTCCCTGGGAAACATAGACACTCAGGATGCTGATGCCCTGTTCTCTGTTCATCAGTCAGTCAACAAACACCTCTCATGCTGAGCAAGGCAAGGGACCCGTACTCCCTTCAGACCTGCTCCTTCCCACAAAGGGCCCCCAAGACTGGAGGGGGAGACAGGTTTGCATACCAAGCATTTGCTACTAAAATAATAACCCTCAAAGCTAAAGCTTAATAGTACTGGGTATCTTCCTGGCATTGTTCTAAGCAATTAGCATGTGCGTGGTATTGCCTTGCTGAATGCTCACAAGATTATGAGGAAAGGGTTATTTATCTCCAGTTTTCAGGTGAGATCGCCAAACCCAGAGAGGTTAAAAGATTTTCCCAAAGTTACGTAGCTAGTCAGTAGCCAAGCCACGTTTGCTTTGGGCCAGGTTTGAGCCCACACAGGTAGCTCCAGAATCCTTGTTTAACTACTAGATCCGGCATTCTTTCTAAGTGTAGGCTCTCTGCTGAGCATTTTGGGCTTCTCAGCAACCATGCTGTTAGCATTTGGGCTGTGATAATTCCTCATTGTAAGACTGTCCCAGGAATGGCTGGACTTTTGGCTTCCATCCTCCAAATGCCAGAAGTGGCCATCTGGCCCTTATGACAACAGAAACAACCCTCACATGTTTCCAGGGCCCTCTGGAGTTAAGTGCCCATCCCCCAGGCCCAATGAGAGCGGAGTGTGAGGCTGCTGGCTAGATGTATGCCTGGCACCGTTGGCAAGCTGAGACCAACTCTGGGCACACGTGAGCTCTTACACCACACAGCCTTGCTTCTCCCACCTGCAGGAGGTAGGTGCATCTGGCTTGGCAGCAGCTGGGTAGCCTCTGAGCAAGTCATTTAAACTGTCTTGCCTCTGTTTCTTCATCTGGAAAATGGGTTGATACTAGTTTTTCTCTCACTGGTATATTTGAAAATTAAATGAAGTTAATCTATAGGGAAGTTTAAGATCATGCTTGATATTAGTATGCATGCTGTGTGCAAGGCATTGGCAGACACACCATAGGTATCTACAGAAGTGGATAGTAATCAGTAGCTGTGATTACTGTTTAACACACAGGAAAACAGGCTTAAACAGGCGAATTCCTTTGTATTGGAAATTTCATAAATATTTAATATAATCATATAACAATGTATTTTCCTACTGCTGCTGTAACAAATTATCAAAAACTTTGAGGCTTAAAAAAACACACATTTATTATAATTCTGGAAGTAATAAGTCCAAAATGGGTTTCAATTGGTTTAAAAGTAAGGTGTCAACTGGGTTGCCTGGAGGGTCCAGGAAGCATCCGTTTCCTTGCCTTTTCTAGGTTCTAGAAGAGTGTTTTTCAAACTTTTTTATCTCACAGCACACTTGAACCTATACTAAACTTCCATGGCATACTTAAATTATATTAATCCAAAGAAAAGATTAAAAGAATACCCAAAGCAAAAAAAGTTAAATACTTCTGCTTTGTGTAGGACTTATGGCCTCCCTTCAACTCTGTTTTGACTATACCATCTCTGAAAGTCTCATTTCAGATTATTTTGGGGATGTGGCCTAAACCCTTTATCTTTTACAAATCGATTAAGTCAGAGTAATTGAATTGCCTCTTTATATACGTTTCCTTCATTAAACTGTAAGGCCCTGAAAAAAAAGTAATAGAATATACTTACTATACTTTGACCTTCTTCTTCTTTTTTTTGGGGGGGGGAGACAGAGCCTCAAGTTGTCACCCTGGGTAGAGTGCTATGGGTCACAGCTCACAACAACCTCCAACTCCTGGGGTTAAGTGATTCTCTTGCCTCAGCCTCCCAAGTAGCTGGGACTACAGGTGCTTGCCACAACGCCTGGCTATTTTTGTTGTTGTTGTAGTTGTCATTGTTTAGCAGGCCTGGGCTGGATTTGAACCTGCCAGCTCTGGTGTATGTGGCTGGCGCCTTAGCCGCTTGAGCTACAGACGCCGAGCCTTTCTTCTTTTTTTTTTTTTAAGAGACAGAGTCTCATTTTGTCGCTTGGTAGAGTGCTGTGACATCATAGCTCACAGCAACCTCCAGCTCCTGGGCTTAGGCGATTCTCTTGCCTCAACCTCTGAGTAGCTGGGACTACAGGCGCCCGCCACAACACCCAGCTATTTTTTGTTGGCCAGGGCTGGGTTTGGACCTGCCACCCTCAGTATATGGGGCTGGCACCCTACTCACTGAGCCACAGGCGCCACCCTGACCTTCTTTTGAAAACAATTTAATTCATGATCTTTAAAAACTTTCGTGGCACACCTAAGATCCTCTCACAGCATATCAGTGTGCAGCGGCATACCCATTGAAAATCACTGCTCTAGAAGCTGCTTTCAGTCCTTGGCATGTAACCCCATCCTCCGTCTTCAAAGCCAGCAGAATAGCCTCTTCCAATGTCCCTCCTTCCTGGCCCACCATAGTCTTCCTATCTTAAGATCCTTTTTTTTTTTTTTTTTTTTTAATAGAGGCAGAGTCTCACTTTATAGCCCTTGATAGAGTGCCATGGCATCACACAGCTCACAGCAACCTCCAGCTCTTGGGCTTAGGCGATTCTCTTGCCTCAGCTTCCTGAGTAGCTGGGACTACAGGCTCCCGCCACAATGTCCGGCTATTTTTTTGTTGCAGTTTGGCCGCGGCTGGGTTTGAACCTGCCACTCTTGGTATATGGGGCCAGTGCCCTGCCCACTGAGCCACAGGTGCCGCCCAAGATCCTTTTTTTTTTTTTTTTTTTCTTTTTAGACAGAGTCTCACTATGTCATCCTTCGTAGAGTATCATGGCATCACAGCCCACAGCAACCTCACACTCTTGGGCTTAAGCAATTCTCTTGCCATAGCCTCCCAAGTAGCTGGGACAACAGGTGTCCACCAACACGCCCAGCTATTTTTTTGTTGTAGTCGTCATTGTTTGGCAGGCCCAGCCCAGGTTCAAACCTGTCAGCCCCAGGTATATATGGCCGGGTGCCCTAACAGCTGAGCTACAGGTGCTGAGCCTACCTCAATATCCTTAAGGCAATCACACTTGCCAAGTTCCTTTTGTCATGGAAAGTAACATACTTACAGGTTCTGAGAATCAGGATCTGGAGATTTTTAGGAGGCTATTGGCTAGGTGCCTGTAGCTCAGGTGGCTAGGGTGCCAACCACATACACCAGAGGTGGTGGGTTCAAATCCAGCCCGAGCCTGCCAAATGGCAATGACAACAACAACCAAAAAATAGCCGAGTGTTGTGGTGGGCGCCTGTGGTCCCAGCTGCTTAGGAGGCTGAGGCAGGAGAATCACTTGAGCCCAGGAGTTGGAGGTTGCTGTGAGCTGTGATGCTGCGGCACTCTACCCAGAGTGACAGCTTGTGGCTCTGTCTCAAAAAAAAAAAAAAAAAAAAAAAATCATAGAGTTGGTTTTCTTTCTTTCTTTCTTTTTTTTTTTGTAGAGACAGAGTCTCACTTTATCTCCCTCAGTAGAGTGCCGTGGCGTCACACAGCTCATAGCAACCTCCAAATCCTGGGCTTAGGCAATTCTCTTGCCTCAGCCTCCGGAGTAGCTGGGACTATAGGCACACGCCACAATGCCAGCTATTTTTTGTTGCAGTTTGGCCAGGGCTGTGTTTGAACCTGCCACCCTTGGTATATGGGGCCACAGGCACCGCCTGGTTTTCTTTCTTTCTTTTCTTTTTTTTTTTTTTTTTAGACAGAGTCTAAAGCTGTTACCCTGGGTAGATTGCTATGGTGTCATAGCTCACAGCAACCTTAAAACTCTGTGGCTTTATCGATTATCTTGGCCTCAACCTCCCAAGTTGCTGGGACTACAGGCGCCTGCCACGCCTGGCTATTTTTTGGTTGTAGTTGTCCTTGTTGTTTGGCAGGCCCAGGCTGGATTCAAACCCGCCAGCTCCAGTGTATGTGGCTGGCGCTCTAGCCACTGATCTCTTAGAGTTGGTTTTCTTAGCACCCAAATCCCACTCTGCTAGATTAACTAGAAAAGAGGATTCCAGGCCAAGGGAAGTGCAAAGGCCCTGAGCAAGGCCAGGTGGGGTGATTCATGCTTATAATTCTAGCATCGTGGGAGGCTGAGGCAGGTGGATTGCTTGAGTTCAGGAGTTTGAGACCAGCCTGAGCAAGAGCGAGAGCCTTGTCTTTTAAAAAATAATAAAATAAAAGCCGGGCATTGTGGCAGGCACCTGTAGTCCTAGCTACTTGGGAGGCTGAGGCAAGAGGATCACTTGAGCCTGAGAGTTTAAGGTTACTGTGAGCTATGAGCTATGATGACACCATGGCACTCTACCAATGCCGGCAAAGTGAGGCTCTGACTCAAAACAAAACAAAACAAAACAAAACAAAACAACAGGCCCTGAGGTAGAACATTCAAGGAGGCCAGGGTGGCTAGAATAAAATTAGCCAAAGGGAGAGATGTGTTTGGAGAGGTGATGGTATTGGGGATCGGAGGGGCAAGGCAGGTCACATAGGGCCTGACTAGCTGCAGTGAGGACATTGAATTTACTCTATGTTACCTGGGAGCATGGGAAGGATTTTTTGTTTCAGAGGGTCTGGGGAAGGGTGGTATAAAAGTTTTATTGATATATAATTCACAGACCATATAGGTCACTGATTTATGGGCACAATTCCGTGGTTTTAGTATATTCACAGAGTTGGGTAACTGCTATCACAATCCATTTTAGAATACATTTCTCACCCCAGAAAGAAATTTTATGCCCCTCAATTTCTCCAGTCCTTGGCAAGCACAAATCCACTTTTGGTCTCTAAGGATTTGCCTGGACATTTTTATATAAATGGTGTCATTCAGTATGTGGGGCATGAGAAGGTTTCATGCCAAATGCAATCCAGTGCAGGGCAGGCAGGGGTGGGAGCAGAGCAGTCAGCAAGGATGTGCTGCTGGGGCCAGGATGGGGGTGGTATGAGAAGGGATCAGCTTCTGGGCACAGTTTGAAGGTACAACCAGCAGCTTTCTCTGTCAGTTTGACAAAGGGTGGGAGAGAAGTCGGGTATCACCCTCAATTTTATAGCTTGAGCATCTTGAAGACCAGAATCTTCTACAGAAGTGAGAAGCCAGTGGGAGGAATTTGTCAAGTTTGAGCTCCTGAACTCAAACTATGTGGGTCTGGAACACCTAGAAGTCACCAGAACACCGGTGATATTTACCACCAGGAGACCAGCTGAGATCACCAAGGGAGTAGGGGGAAAGAGAGAGAGAAAAGAGATCTGAAGACTGAGGTCGGTGGCTCTTCAGCCATCAGGGAAAAGAGGAGAAACTAGGAAATGAAAGGAGATATAGCCAGTAAGTGTAGCATCTTTGAATTGAATGAAAAAATCAAGTGTGTTCAAGAGAAGACCATGTTCAATGCTGTTATGATCACTACAAACTGGCCAGGCACAGTGCCGCACACCTATAATACTAACACTCTGGGAGGCCAAGGCAGGAGGATCCCTTGAGCTCAGAAGTTCAAGATCAACCTGAGCAAGAGTAAGACCTTGGCTCTACTAAAAATAGAGAAAAATTAGCTGGGAGTTAATGTTCGGCACCTGTAGTTCTTAATGGAGGCTAAGGCAGGAGGATTGCTTGAACATAGGAATTTGAGGTTGCTGTGGGCTACATTGATGCTATGGCACTCTAGCCTAGAGGCAACAGAGGGAGATTCTGTCTAAAAAATCAAATCACTACAGAACTATTAGAATGGATAACTTAAAAAACGTGCTCTCATGCACTGCTGGTGGGAATGCAAAATGGGGCGGCTACTCTCGAGAACAGTCTAGCAGTTGCTTGTAAAGTTAAACATACACTTCCCTTATGACTCAGCAGTCCTACTCCTACTTGTTTATCCAAGAGAATTAAAACTTAACTCTCCATGAAAACTTGTCCATGTGTGTTCATAGCAGCATTATTCACAAGAGCAAAAAGGCAGAGATAATCCAGCATTCCATCAACTGATGAATGGATAAATAAGACGTGCTATTCAGCTATAAACACTGACACATGCCACAACATGGACGAAGCTTGGAAACATTACACTAAATGGAGGAAGCTAGACACAAACAGCCAAATATCAAATGATCCATTTATATGAGATGTCCAGAATGGCTGAGTCCATAAAGATAGAAAGATTAGCCATTGAGCCCAGGCAAGGTGGCTCATGCCTGTAATCTTAGCACTCTGGGAGGCCAAGGCAGGAGGATCCCCTGAGCTCAGGAGTTTCAGACCAGCCTGATCCCTTGAGACCAGCCTAAGCAAGAGCAAGACCTGGGCTCAGCGCTCAAAGCTCAGTGGTCATGGTGCCAGCCACATACATCAAGGGTGGCGGGTTTGAACACTACCTGGACCAGCTAACCAGCAAAGCCAACTGCAACAAAAAACAGCCAGGCATTGTGGCGGATGCCTCCCAAGTAGCTGGGGAGGCTGAGGCAAGAGAATGCTTAAGCCCAAGAGTTTGAGGTTGGTGTGAGCTATGATGACCCGGGACTCTACCCAGGGCAACAGAGTCTCACTCTGTCAAAGGAAGAAAGGAAGGACGGAAGGCCAAGAAAGAGAGATAGAGAAAGAGAGATAGAGAAAAGAAAGAGAGGAAGGAAGGAAGGAAGGAAGGAAGGAAGGAAGGAAGGAAGAGAAAGAAAACAAAGTAAAGAAAGAAAAGAATAAGGGAAGAAAAGAAAGGCTCAGCACCTGTGGCTCAAGTGGCTAAGGAGCCAGCCTCATATACCTAAGCTGGAGGGTTCGAATCCAGCCTGGGCCCGCCAAACAACAATGACGGCTGCAACCAAAAAATAGCTGGACATTGTGGCGGATGCCTGTAGTCCCAGCTACTTGGGAGGCAGAGACAGGAGAATTGCTTGAGCCCAGGAGTTGGAGGTTGCTGTGAGCTGTGATGTCACAGCATTCTCCCTGGGGCAATAGCTTGAGGCTCTGTCTCAAAAAAAAAAAGAAAGATAGATAGATTATCCGTTGCCAGGGCCTGGAGGAAATAGGAGAGAGGGGAAAGATGAGGGGTAGGAGGATTCCTTCATTTTTTATTGTTTTTTTTCAGTTTTTGGCCGGGGCCAGGTTTAAACCCATCACCTCTGGTATATGGGGCTGGCACCCTACTCACTGAGCCACAGACGCCACCAATTCCTTCTGAGGTAATGAAAATATTCTGAAATTGGTGGTGATGGTTGCACAACTCTGTGAATAAGCTAAAAACTATTGAATTGTACACTTTTAAAATTTTTTAAATATTCATTTATTTATTTATTTATTTACTCTGTTCCCTAGGGTAGAGTGCCTTGGAATCATCATAGCTCACAACAACCTCACATTCTTGGGCTCAGATGATCCTCCTGCTGCAGCCTCCCAAGTAGGTGGAACTACAGGTGCCCACCACAACTCCTGGCTACTTTTTCTGTTTCTAGTAGAGATAGGGTCTCACTTTTGCTCAGGCTGGTCTTGAACTCCTGATCTGAAGCAATCCACCTACCTTGGCCTCCCAGAGTGCTAGGATTATAGGCATGAGCCATTGTGCCTGGCCCCACACTTTTTTTTTTTTTTTTTTTTTGAGACAGAGTCTCACTACGTTGCCCTTGCCAGAGTGCTGTGGCATTACAGCTCACAGCAACCTCCAACTCTTGGGCTTAAGCAATTCTCTTGCCTCAGCCTCCTGCCGGGAGCCAATACTTAAGAGCAAGTTCACCTTGGAAACTTATCACTTAAGTCAAGTGCTTGGAAGGTTACTGCCCTAGGTGAAACGAACATCCTGACCGTTGGATTACCACACCTGCTCCTGGAATTCCCCACCCCCTCATACCTCTGAGCACACCTCCCCCCTCCGCTTGTG
>CAUYPK010104735.1:0-14221 GCA_963574355.1 Loris lydekkerianus | reverse complement strand
TTCTACGAGATTTAAGGAAAGAAACACATAGCAACATCATAATAACTAGAGATTTCAACACTCCTCTGATAGAATTAAATAGGTCATCAAAGCAGATGATCAACAAAGAAAAGATGAATGTAAATAAAACTTTTAGAAAAGACGGATATAACAGACATTTTCAGAGCATTCTATCCCAATGCTTGAGTTTCTTCTCATCAGTATATGGGATATTTTCCAAGACAGATGATATGTTAGACCATAAAACATGCCTCATAAAATTTAGAAAAATCAAAATCATACCATGTATCTTTTCAACATGCAATGGAACAAAACTATGAATCAATTCCAAGAAGAACTCTCAAAACTACATGAATGTATGGAAATTAAACAACCTGCTGCTAAACAATCCTTCAGTCATTAACAAAATTAAGACAAATTTTAAAAAAAATTTTGAGCTAAATCTCAAAGGCAGCACAGGTTTCCAAAAATTTGAGAGATACAGAAAAAATTATGCTAAGGGGAAAGTTCAAAGCCTTAATGCTTAAATCAAAAAGACAGATTGTGAATTATCAACCTGTCACACCTCAAGGAACTAGAAAAAGAACAAACCAAACCCAAAGCTACTGCATGAAAGAAATAGCAAAGCAGCTGGGCATAGTGGCTCATACCTATAATTCTAGCACTCTAGGAGACTGAGACAAGTGGTCTGTTTGAGCTCAGGACTTCCAGACCAGGCTGAGCAAGAATGAGACCCCATCTCTACTAAAACAGGCATTATGGCAGGCACCTGCAGTCCCAGCTACTTGGGAGGTGAAGCAAGATGATTGCTCAGACCCAAGAGTTCAAGATTGCTGTGAACTATGATGCTATAGCACTATAGCACTCTACCCAGGGTGAAAGAGAGACTGTGTCAAAAATAAAATAAAATAAAATAAAGACATAACAAAGCTCAAAGTAAAAATAAACAAAATGGAAAGAAAAACGTGGAAAGAAGCAATAAACTTAAAAATTGATTATTTGAAAACATAAGCAAAATCAATAAAACACTAGCTAGATTAACCAAAAATAAAAGAGGAAGGTTCAAATAAGCTCAATGAAAAGTGGAGACATTACAACTGATACTACAGCATAAAAAATATCATCTGTGACTAATACAAACTAAAAAAAAAACTAGAGAAAATGGATAAATTCTTAGAAACACAACCTCCCAGGCCTAACTCATGAAGAAATAGAAAGCGTGAGCATACTGATAACAAATGCTGACATTGAAGCAGTAATAATAATAAAAAAAATCTGCTAGTGAGGGGAAAAAAAAAAAAAAACCTGGCCCGGACAGACTCTTGATCAAATTCTACCAAACCTACAAAGAAGAACTGGCATTCATTCTACAGAACATATTCCATAATATTGACAAGGAGGGAACCTTCCATAACTCATTTTACAGAGCCAGTATTACCTTGATACCAAATCCAGAAAAGGACAAAACCTAAACAGAAAATAAAGTCCAATGTCTCTTATGAACATACATCAAGAAATCCTTAAGAGAATACTATCAAACCAAATTCAACCATGTATCAAAAAATCAGTAATGTATTAAATTCAACCATATATCAAAATCAAATGGATCTAATCACACAGATCAAAGAACAGTTCAATATACACAAATAAATGTGTTTCACCACATAAAGCCAAGGAAAAACAAAGATTACATAATCATCTCAATAGATGCAGAAAAAGCATTGATAAGATCCCGTACCCCTTTATGGTAAAAACTCTCAAAAAGCTAGGGATATAAGGAACATACCTCAAAATCAAAAAGCTATGTATGACAAACCCACAGCAAACATCACAGTGAATGGGGAAAAGTTTAAAGCATTCCTCCTAAGAAACAGAACAAGCCAAGGGTGCCCACTGTCACCTCTGCAATTTAACATAGTGGTGGAAGTCCTAGCCAGACCAGTCAGACAAGATAAAGTATGAGTGAATTAAAATAAAATGTGATATATGCATACCATAGAGTACTACTCAGCTATTAAGGGAAATGGTGATCTGCTATCTTTTGTGACAATCTGGATGGATCTGGAGACCATTCACAGGAATGGTGAACCAAACACGTGTACTCAGTACCAGGTTAGAGCTGATTGATCAGCATTGAAGTGCACATATGAAAGAAAATCTCAATGAAAATCAAGCTGGGAGGGAGGAGAGGTTAAATTCATATCTATGGGGCATCGTGCACTCTGTTTGGGTAGGGGGCACACTTATAATCTTGACTCTCTTTGTGAAAAAAAAAAAAGAAGTATGTAAACAAAGCATGTGTACCCCTAATATTCTGAAATTTAAAAAGGAAAAAATTGGGAAAGAGGCAGTCAAGCTATCCTTGTTTCCTGACAAAATTATTTTATATCTAGAAAACTCTAAAGACTTCACCAAAAGACCCCTAGAATGGATAAATAAATTCAGCAAAGTCTCTGGTTTACAAAATGAATGTATACAATTAAACCGTACTTCCATATACTAATAACAGTAAAGCTGAGAGTCAAATCAGGAATCTAGTAACATTTTTAACAGATTCAAGGAAAATAAACTACCTAGGAACATTCTTAACCAAGAAGGTAAAAGATATTTACAAGGAGAACTGCAAAACACTGATCTAGGAAATCATAGACAACACAAAGAAATGGAAAAACATTCCATATTCATGGATTGGGAGAGTCAATATTGTTAAAATGCCCATACTGCTCAAAATGACTTACAGGTTCAATGCAGTTTCCATAAAAATGCCAATATCATTTTTCAAAGATCTAGAAAAAATAATCTTAAACGTCATGTGAAGTAAAAAAATAAAAAGCCCAAATAGCCAAAGTAATCTTCAGCAAAAGAACAAACCTAGAGCTATCACATTACCTGACTTCTAATTATACTACAAGGCCATAGGAACCAAGATAGCACAGTATTATTGCAAAGTTAGAGACACAGACTAATGGAGCAGAATAGAGAATCTATAGCAATCCATAACTATAACCAACTGATTTTAAACGAAGCAGACAAATATATACACTGGGGAAGCGCACTCTATTCAATAAATGATGATAGGAAAATTGGATAGGTATATGCAAAAGAATGAAACAGGATTTGTCTGTCTCACTATAAAAATTAACTCAAGATGGATTAAAGGCCTAAATCTAAGACTTGAAACCATAAAAAATTCTGAAGAAACCATGGGAAAAACTCTTTAGCACATCAGCCTAGGCAAAGAATTTATGCCCAAAGGCAAATGCAGCAACAAGCAAAATAAATAAATGGGATTTGATTCAACTAAAAAGCTTCCACACAGCAAACACAATAATCAACAGAGTAAACAGAGAGCGTACAGAACGGGAGAATATATTCACAACTATACGTCTGACAAAGGACTGATATCTAGAATGTATAAAGAACTCAAACAAATCATCAAGAAAAAACAAATAATACCATTCCCTGTTAAAAAGGTGGGTGAAAGACGTGAACAGAATGTTTTCAAAAGAATACATACAAATGGGCAACAGATATATGAAAATGTGTTCTACATCACTAATCATCATGGAAATGCAAATTAGAAACAAAATGAGACACCTATCAGAATGGCCATTATTTAAAAAAAAAAAAAAAGAAAGAAAAGAAACAATAGACGTATCCATGGATGTGATGAAAAAGGAAGATTTATACATGATTGGTAGGACTGCAAATTAGTACAATCCCCATGGAAAATGGTGTGGAGATTTATTAAGAACTAAAGTAGACCTATCATTCAATCTAGCAATTCCAATATTTGGTAAATAACCAAAGGAAAAGAAGGCATTATATTAAAACACTTCCTATACCCAAATGTTTATTGCAGCACAATTCACAATTGTAAAGATCTAGAATTAATGTAAGTGTCCATCAATTGATGAGTTGATAAAGAAAATGTAATATGTGTAATATACACAGACACACACCATGGATTACAATTCAGCAAATGAAATAATGGCATTTGCAGCAAAGTCTCAGGTTTGCTGGAGAGCATTATCCTGGCAAAGTATCTCAGAAGTGAAAAAACAAAAACATTAAGTAGGAGCTAAATGAAAAGTACACATGACCATAAAGTAAGTTTGGAAATGAAGACAGTATCAGGGTGCAAAGGCAGTGAAGGATAATAGTGTACGCTATTCTGGTGACAGGCACACTAAAAACTCTGACTTCAGCAGTATACAATTCATCCAGGTAACAAGAACACTTATATCCTCTAATATTTTAAAATAAAATTATTTGAAAAAGCATATAATTTATAAAAGGTACATGGATATATTGGGAACACAGTGCTCTAAATGATGTCTGTTGTCCACTACAGCATAGGTTCAATTATAAAATAATCCCCAGATTCCTAGGTTCTACAATAATCCCCAGATTCCTAGGATCTACAATATCTTTGTGCATTACCTGTGAAATCCATGGTCCAGAGTGGGATTCCTGTATTCACAGATGTATTTCTTTGCAGTGAAAAAAAATATTGAGACCTGTTAGATAGAAACTGTTGAAATCAGGTAGTTAATCTGACAGTGTTCTGGGGAAAGTGATGATATCACCTGTAGGTCTAAGGCCTCCTCATAGCATAACATCCCCAAAGAGTGGAGGACTTCACGCCTCCTCATAGCATAACATCCCCAAAGAATGGAGGACTTCACGCCCACATGTGGCCCTCCAGATCCTAAGCGCAGCCTCTTGACCAAGTCCAAACTTCACAGAATAAATCCCTTCGTTAAAAGGACTGTTATGTAAAATTTGGATTCAGTCAATAGGCTGCACTCAAATATCCAGAAGGCCATATGTGGGCCCAAGGGTGCAGGTTTCCTAGACATTTGAGGGGGAAAAATCCAATGCTTTCCTCTTAAAATTGTTCTCAACTACCAATAAGAACAAACATCCTGACAAAGTTTTTGCTATAAAATGTTTAAAGTGTTGCAAAACATAGATGCATTTTAATTCATTTAACAGCAGAATTCTTTCAGATTTGACTTTAGTTTCATTTTTGTATTTGTGACTTCAAACTACACTATTAATATAACATTCATAGATATCCAGCTTTATACCCATCCTCTGAGAACTTATATATTTTTACTCATATTTGATGAATCATTAAATTTTGAAAATGAGATTTAATCTTTGGAAAAAGTCACAGTGAATGTGCTAACATACACTGCCACAGAGAAAAAGCACTTCTTAATTAAATTCCTTCCTGGGTGTGGGCATTAACATCCTTTAGCGTCACCAGTAGCATTTCCTGGCGGTGGCTTCCAATCAGTTTGCTGTCCATAGAATGTTACTTAGAGTCTTCTATATGATATTAATGTTAAATCCTTTATTTATATTGTATTTAAGTATGATCTTTTCAATCTAGTCGGCTAAAAAGATAAAGAGGGCAAAATAATAATAGCCGGATTTTGGAAACCACAGTCCTGAACTCTTCCTCTGCCATTATTTTTCCATTTTCAGTGGGAAAATGGAATTTAACAAAATAATGTTCTAGATTTCTCCCCTTGTTCCCACCTTTAGATGACTGCCCTTTGCCAGCCTCAAAGATTGAACATGACTTTTCTGAGTCTGAAATGGCCTGGCCTGTTAAAAAAACTGACTAAATCATCCCCTCTTAAAAAAAAATAGTCTTTCTGGCAAAAATATTTTTCCCTGGAAAGAACATAGTAAATTTGAAACAAGAAACCATTTTCTTCACTTTTTTTCCCCCTCTTGTGGATTTCGTTTCTTAAGAAGGGTTTAATCTTTCAAGAAACCCAAATTGTGTAGTATTATTGAAGGGCATTCACTAATGTTTATCACTGTACAAAGTGTCACAAGATTTATTCCCTAAGGTGCACCATTTCCAGGAGGATCTCTCCCATTTTGCGAGATTTAAAGTCTTGTAGAAGTTTGAAAAGATAAGATCAGAGTCATTTTCAACTTTCTTTTTCTTTCATAACTCTGCAAATTATTTTTAATTTTAATTTAATTCCTTATCTTTTATTCCCAAATATTTAAAATACTCACCATAATTATAGAACTCATTTGCATCTAAGGGCTTTGAAAAAAATATTGTTTTTCTCCTGGTACCCCAAGTATTTTTTTAAGGCCGTGTTCTTATGGTAGTGGCACTAATAGTGGGTAGTAAAATTAGGAGGCAGCATCATTTCACTTACCTGGCTTAATCTTCCAGCATCTGGGTTTACAGATTTCTAAAGGAACAACTATGTAATTTATCCCTAATTGGGGGAGGAGGAGGAAGTTTCTAAGGCCCAAATGTCTTCAAAAGATATCAAGAAAAAAAATTGTAGAATCTGTCAAAGTTCTTCTCCATGTTTTTTATCTTGCTACAGTTGAAAATCCATCATGCAAATTGAGGCTGTACCTTCTTGATGTCACTAAATCAAATAGAATTTTTGGTTTTCATCAATAGAAAATGTGAGCAATTTCCTAAGCACGCAAAGAAAGGATGTCATCTCTGTCAGGGGTCTAATTGATTGAGGTCTAGTTCAATAGTAGTTATGGCTTCAATAAAAACTAGTCTCATAAGATGCTCGGGTTAAAAATAACTGATGAGTTCTGTGAAGCCAAAAGTCAAATAACTAAGGGAAATTTTATCTATAATATCCCACTCTCTATGATCCACAATGTAGATTAGTCAATTAAAGGCTCTAAGATGTCCTGTCCCGTATCTTTCCTCTTATACATACAAGTAAATGTTATTTAATAATTATGTGTACACACCACACGCACACATACAATACATAATATATGGGAGATAGGTAAGTATTCTATAGAATTGACTTTGACTTTGGGAAATAATAATCTTGTCACACACTAGGGAACCCCTTTCTGTATGATTCTTCATCTTGTCTGTGAACCAATATTCTTGTATGGAGTTTTTCATGAGAATTGAATATTCATACTACTCCATGCTCCCCAACGAATATGGAATTCATCATTTTAAAGTTGCAAAAATTGATTGTGAAATGTCTCTCTTTTTCATATCTTCTCCTTGTCCTACACAGGAAGTGATATTTTAACAACTATAAAATAGAATATTGTATGTATATGTGTCTATACATAGCATGTATATACAATTATAAAAGTAGACAATGTTTACTTATGTATTCTATATTAGAATTAAGCGTACTATTACATACTATAAAAATTCCCTACTCAGATAATTCAGAAGGATCTAAAGTTAATAAAATCTCTGTCATTTTTATATCATCAATCTATTATTGTATATAAATTGCTTTACTCTGAGAAATGACATAAAACAATTTGTATGTCATTCCAGCTATTAATTTTTATTCATCAAATTGAAATGTGAAATGAATATTATTCAGAAGATTGCTATTTACCATACACCAATCCATGAGAAATGATGATGTTTTCAAAGATATTGATTTCTTTTGTGAAAGCAATTTCACAAATAAGACAATTCCAGACTCTTCATTGTCATGCAACAAAATATTTTTTAACCTTGGAGGATGCAGTTGTATCCTAATAACATTTTTAAACATAAATCTATCTTTAACTCTTCAGGGTTACAAATGGCTAAGGAAACAAATAGCATGCTCAAACTGGAAAAAAAAGAACTTTTATTACAGTATTCTGGGGGCATATCTTAGTGAAACAGGAGCAGTAAGGTAGAAACTACTCTGATCCTGTGTCTTAATAACTAGACTGATTTTTAAACCCTGGCCTTTTTCAAGAGGATACGTGAGCCAACATTTTGTAATGATATTATTGCACTAGAAATAAACACAAGTATATACCGCAAACTACAAAGTGCAATATAGTGTGGTCTCACATAAACTTTTAGTTCCTCTTCACTAATACACTGATGAGAATCTCTAAACCAGTTGACTAAGAAAAAGGTGGTTTTGCCCAGGCCCAGTCTCTTTCCACACCATCTCTTCTAGGATCAATTCGCTAGTTTGAGGGCCAAAGGCCATTACTCTAAAATTTGATAATGAACTCGGAGATGGTCTCACTGATACCAAGCCATTGTGAATTGATTCCCACATGGAGGTTTGTTCTCAGCAATATCTCCACAAACTACCTTCTGCCTTATTTACTTTTTTTTTTTTTTAAGCTAAATTTGGACCTCTCTAATCATCTCTGAATATCACAAAATACCTAGGCTATGGCTGTGAGGAGAATTACACTATGCTTCTTTTATTAGCTATCTCTGCTGCCTAATTGGATTCCAAGCTAAAAAAATGGTTCTCCCACTAATGAAATTATGAATGTATAGATATTTTTATGGAACATAATTAATAGCTTCCTGAGCAGCCAATAATCTAGATTTTTCTATTTGATAATTCCCAACTGTGTTCAACAATTTCTTGCACAAGCTATATTACCTTTGAGAAGATAACTGACCATATTTTTTTCATTTCCTAAGTGGCTACTTCTTTGTTGTGAATGAGGTAGCTTTAGCTCTGAAAGTTCTCTTATGGTTACCACATCAGTGCAATGCATTCTACTTGATGAGGCATGCACTACTAAACTTTAATTCATAGTGATAAATATTTAACACTTGACTCTCCAAAGTCCTTTTTCTGTACACTGTTCTTAATAATGCATGTCTAGATTAATGGTCCTAGTCTTCCCACTGTTGTTTTCTTCTTTTTTTTTCTTTCTTTTTTAAACCGAACTGTAAACCTTCCTATTAGACGTAAGTCAATTGGAACTGTGAATCATAGTGTTTTCTTAATTCACTTTGAAATTCTAACACCAAGTCCTGTTCAATGTTTGCCATAATTCAGTTTCCTCATGCTGTAGTCATTTATACATCATTAGTCTTCATTTGATTGTGCTTTACTTAGTTTTTGAATTTGACAAAGAAATTCATTCATGAAAGATAATGACTGAGCAAAAAACTCCAACAAACAATAACATATCATGTTCAGGAAAAAAGTCTTTAAGAACATCGTAGAGTCTTAATTGATATTGAATACAACTCAATTCTTGGCCTTTTTAATTATTTGAAATGAGCGTTTCTACTATCTTCATAAATATCTGATAGAATAGAAAATGTCATAGTCATGTTAATGATAAAGCCCTCTAATAATAGCATCTTAATACTATTAGGAAAGTAACACATAGATAAGGACCAGTCCTCTTTCTTCAAGTAGTTACATAAAGTAAACACATAACAGAGTGGCTTCTGTAGATCAACTGCAAGATTCCACAGTCTTTTCAACTTCTGTAGCCATCAACAGGCCTTGAGCAAAGTTAGCATGACTTATATGTTGGTAATCAGTTCTGCTCCTGCCCTTTTAAGTTTGCCATTCTACTTCAGGAGCTGGAAGACTAGAAATTATATTTTTCAGACTCATGCATTAGAAAGATTCTGGTTTAGTTTCTATATGCAAGATTTGGAAAGAGGAAGAAGGATGTAGAATCAATATAGTTGCAACAGTGGGGAAGGTTAAAGCCTGTGTCAGCTAAACCGAAAGGGGTTTGCCGGGCTCCTCTGCATTCTCTTACAGGTCACCCACTCAGGACTGCAAGAGATAAAAATCATTGCGGGTATTTCCCTGTCATTTTCTAATGCATTATTTCTTAAACAGTATTATTTTGATTTGTCTGGCAAGTATATTGCAACTATTCAATGTTAGTTTCCAATAAGGCTGATATTAATTCCCTCAGCCTTCTGACAGTTTATATCTCCAATCCATCTTTAAAATCTCTTCTTGCTTGAAATATGTTAAAGTAGTATCTATTATCCTCATCAGACCTGACTTACTGTATAACTGAAGCAACCAGGTTTTCTGTAAGACTGTTTATATACCCTGCCCCCTAAATGCATCACAACAAAAAACAGTTTCTCACCTTTGACTTACTGAACTTTGGTTTATTTTCTCCCTGATAAACTGGAAGGTTAGCCAAGACAGTAGGTGTCTGTAATATACTTTGGGAGAGTCTCTCATTATTTATTTGTCTTCCTCTCTGTTTTTGAGGAAAAAAGAATAATATTCTCAGAGGAAGATTCCTGAGTCATTCTAAAAAAAAACCTGCAGCTCTCCATGATTATATAATTGCTGAAAAACCTTCATTCCAAATACTACGAAGAAATACTTCTGAACAGAACTTTTAAAATATTTTCTTATAAATCTGGATGAATAAAGGCATAAGAAAATGTAATGCATATATATAAAGTGTATAGACACATTAAGCTGGGGAAGAGAAGTGAGAAATGCAGAATGAGATAGAGGAATAGGTCAAAATCCAAAATTCAAAGGCAAAAAGGATATGTTAATTAAACACAGACCTTTATTATACAAGGCAGGGAGAGGACATCAGGGGACGGGCAAGGAAGGGCATGTGCTGAGAAAAATGAGATTTCCATAGGTATTGAGAAAAATTGTTCTATTTTCAATTGTAAATTAATTAGATACTGTTTCTACTCACAGGCTTCATTAGTAGAATTTAGGTAGTTCCTAATTCAAGTATGAAAATGACCTTTTCTTTAGAATACAAGGCTGGTTTTAAATTTCTATTAAAAGATTTTCTCATGTAAATGATCATGTAGTCTGGAAGCAAATTAACTTTAGATCTTCAAAGAGTATTGTTCATGTGAAATATCCTACTGAAAGTAAGATAAATATCTGGGCAGCTCCTATGGCTCAGTGGGTAGGGCACTGGCCCCATATACCGAGGGTGGCAGGTTTGAACCTGGCCCTGGCCAAACTACAGCAAAAGAATTGCTGGGTGTTGTATCAGGTGCCTGTTGTCCCAACTACTTGGGAAGCTGAGGCAAGAGAATTGCCTAAGCCCAGAAGTTGGAAGTTGCTGTAAACTGTGACACCACAGAACTCTACCAAGGGCAATAAAGTGAGACTCTGTCTCTAAAAAATAGGAAAGAAAGAAAGTTAAATATCTTTTGAACAGAATGACCAGATGACCAGTCAAGAAGGAATATGTTAAATATAACTTTTCATCTAGACTTATAGGCAAAATTATTTATATATCACATATAAGTTGACCTAATTATGAATTAGGTCTTATAAATTCTAATTCTTAACAATAATTTAGAATAATAAAAATATTTTTTAATTATTTAGATTAGTTTTTTATTTGAAAATAGACTCTTTACTATTTCACATCAGGACTTTTAGAGCACACATAAAATAATAGTTCTGCTAACTATATTTATTCAGTTAGCTATAGTTAATTTAGCTGAGTTAAACTTTTTTTTACTTAGTAAGAATAAGAATGTTTATTTTCTAGAATAACTTAATATGCATATGGCAAAATAAACACATCAGGGACTTATAGATTCTAAATTAATGTATTATTTAATGATTAAGTTCTAGAATATATTAATGTAGTGGGTAAAATACACCACCTTACCAAACTCTAGTACCAAAACATATTTTTTGTACAGTTTAGAATGTTTGGGGTCAGATACCTTAGAGTTTGCTTCATTTATCTTATAAAGAAAAACCTGTGCATTTGTGGTCAAGCCTAATGGGTTCAAAGCAGGACAAAATAAAATGTACACATGTATCTACCAAACACTTATAAAAAGTCAAATCTGTATGTCTATTTAGTAAATTAACAATAACAATAATAAGCACGCATGAAATATGAACTAGCTATTCTATCACTAAGAGACAAATGTGCTCAAACATTATGAGTTAGCAGATATCAGTTGAACCTCTTCCTGTTTATTTAAAAGTGAATAGGTTTTGATGACTCTTTCAATATAATATTATCAATTAAAGGATAAAGTAAATTATAGCAGTAATGTCAACACTAAACTATTTAAAACTTCAAATGAAAGAAAAGACATATTTAAATAGTTTGACAAATATACAACTTGAATTCAGCAGTACGTATGTGTGTGTATTTATTTCAAAGCTGTTTTTGATCTCTCTCCTCTCCTCTCAGCATATTACTTATTTTATTTAACAACCACTTATATAGCACTTCCTGTGTGCCAGATTGTTTTCAACAGGCTTCGCCATTATTAACTCATTTAGTGATGTGAGTTGTATTCAACTCTTGATTAAATTCTGCAAGTACCTCTTTTCTTCTTTGGGATTATAAAAAGTAATGTCTGTTTCAGACACAATCTTAAAGCCAAGTATGAGTTAATCATGGAAGGCACTTTGCACAATATTCCCTTACATCATGTACTCTGTTTATACCTTGGTATCCATGAAATTTCTGTGTAAGAATTGACTTTGCTCAGCAGTCCCTGAGTAGCAAATCTAGGGCTTATGCTTCCTCCTGTTTTTCATTCAGTTATACTTTCCCAACACTGCTTGCTGCCCAGACTCCTACATTGTATATAGTCTATTAAGCAAATGTTTTCATGTTAGAATTTTTCAACGGTCATGCCCTGGAATGAATTTGTCTCTCAAGATTATCTGAAAAACAAACAAAAATTAATTTAGAGATGGCATAATATCAGCAACAATTGTGTAAAGTATTCTCTTGGATTATGCATTCTAAATGCTTTGAAAATTTTGACTTTTCTCAGCAGATCCAACAAAAATATCCCCACCTATCACATATTTAAATGAACACTCCACAAATCCTAAAGAACTAGTAGGCTGAAGAGGATGTGTTGAGCGACAATGATCTACACCAGGTTCAGCAAACTGTACCCCCGGGCCAAGTCTGGCTTGCTGCCTGTTTTTGTACAGCCCAGTAACTAAGAAAAATTTTAACATTTTTAAATGGTTAAAGAAGAATATTTTGAGACACATGAGGATCAAAATTTCACTGTCCATAAATAAAGTCTGATTGGAACACAATCATGTTCATCCACTTACATATTATTTGTCTATGGCTGTTTGTGCATGACAACAACAGAACTGAGCAATTGTGTTCACCAAGTCTAACGTACTTCTGGATCTAACATACATATCTGGACCTTCACAGAAAAACAATACATGCTAACTCCGGTCTGCATTCACAAGAATATCCTTTATTTTTTCAGCAAACATTATCGAGCTGCTTCATGATGTCGTGTATTATTGCAGGTGTTAGGAACACAGTTATGGTTGGTTAAATGGTGGTCCCCAGATGGATGTACTCATATAATAACCCCCATTACCTATTTTGAAAGAAGGATCTTTGTTGACATTATTTGAAAAAGGGGCCATTACTGATGGAATTAAGCTAAAGATCTTGCCGTGAAGTTATCGTGGATTATCCATGTGGACCACAAATTCAATGACAAGTGTCGTCATCAAAGACAGAAGAGAAGACACAAGGAAAGTAGGAGAAAGGCCACATGCAGTGGCTCATACCTGTAATCCTAACACTCTAGGAGGCTAAAGCAGGATTGCTTGAGCTCAGGTATTTGAGACCAACCTGAGCAAAGTGAGACCCCATCTGTACTACAGTAGAAAAATTATTTGGGCACCAAGGCAAGCACTGTAGTTCCAGCCACTCAAGAGGCTGAGACAGGAGGATCACTTAAACCCAGGAGTTTGAGGTTGCTCTACCTCAGGTGACAGAGTGAGACTCTGTCTCAAAAAAAAAAAAAAGGTCACTTAAGCCCAGGAGTTTTAGTTGTTTTTAGCCCAGATGACAGAGGGAGACTTTGTTTCAAAACTAAACTAACAAGAGAGAGTTATGTAGCCACAAGCCAAGGAATGCCTTGAGCCACCAGATGTTAGAAGAGAGAAGAAAGGACTCTCCTGTAGGGGCTATGGAGGATGCATGGCCCTGTCAACACCTTGATTTCAGACTTCTGGCTTCTAGAACTGTGAGAGATAAATTTCTGTTCTATTAAGTCACAAAACTTACATAATTTGTTATTGCAGTCCTAGGAATCTAACACAACAACTTATATTCTACTTGGGGATAACAGATAAAAACAGAAAAGTAAGTTTGCTAGATAATGGTAAGTGAGATGCACATTTAAAAACAAGCAAGAAGGAAAGTCCATGCCTCACAGGGATGAAGAAGTTTCATTTTATTTTATTTTATTTTATTTCATTTTATTTTATTTTATTTTATTTTTTAATTAAATCTTTAGTACATAGGGCATAAATACATTTATGACATTTTCAGTGTGTTGATTATTTGTACAGATTGGAGTGCTTAAATCATACTAATCAGCATAGCTTTCATCTCATTTACCCATTTTATAGCATTAGGACATTTGTGTTCTACACATGATAGAACCAACTTCATGTGGTTCTTGTTCTTGAAAGAAGTTTCATTT
>CAUYPK010104730.1:0-18058 GCA_963574355.1 Loris lydekkerianus | reverse complement strand
AAGAATAAATAACCCCATTTCTATGTGGGCAATAGACTTGAACAGAAACTTCTCTGATGACGACAGGTGCATGGCCTACAAACACATGAAAAAATGCTCATCATCCTTAATCATCAGAGAAATGCAAATCAAAACCACTTTCTTTGAGATATCATCTAACTTCAGTAAGATTATCCCATCACAAAATCCCAAAACTACAGATGTTGGCATGGATGCAGAGAGAAGGGAAAGCTTCTACACTGCTATTGGGAATGCAAAGTAATACGATCTTTTTGGAAATAAGTTTGGAGAACACTCAAGGAACTAAAAGTAGACATTCTGTTTGATCTTGCAATTCCTCTACTAGGTATATACCCAGGTGATCAAAAATTATTTTACAACAAAGATATTTGCACCAGAATGTTTATTGCAACCTAATTGATAATAGCCAACACATGGAAACAGCCCAAGTGCTCATTGACCCATGAATGGATTAATAAATTGTGGTATACGTACACCATGGAATACTACGCAGCCTTAAAAAAGATGGAGACTTCACATCTTTTATGTTTACCTGGATGGAGCTGGAACATTCTTAGTAAAGTGTCTCAAGAATGGAAAAAAGTGTCCAATGTACTCAATACTACTATGAAATCAATATATAAGCACCTACACACTCATACGAATGGCAAAACATAACTATAGTCCAGAAAGTAGAAGGGAAGAGGAGAGGGAGGGGAGGGGGGATATGGAAGGAGAGAGGGTATTTGGTGGGACCTTACCTAATGTGCATGATGCAATGGTACATTTCAAAACTATTACGAAATGAGTATAATTGTGATGGATGTGTTACTTAGTTCAATGTAGACATTTCACATTGTATATTGAAGCAGTACCCCGACCCCATAAATGCATCAATGTACAAAATTATGATTTAATAAAAAATAATTAATTAAAAATAAGTAAGTTGTCCTGGTATGGTGGCTAATGCCAGTAATCCTAGCACTCTGGGAAGCTGAGGTGGAAAATTGCTTGAGCTCATGATTTTGAAAGCAGCCTGAGCAAGAGTGAGATCTCGTTCTAAAAACATCCAGGCATTGTGGCAGGTGCTTATAGTCCCAGCTGCTGGGACTATAACATGAACTGGATAGTATGTAAGTAATTTTTTTTTTTTTTTTTTTTTTTGCTTGTGCAAAAGGTCTTTATTGGCAAGGGAGGGATGCTGCCAGCACCAAGGAGGAGAGAAAAGAAGAGAGAGTGAGTGATGAGAGAGAGAGAGAGAGAGAGAGAGAGAGAGAGAGAAAATAGAGAGGGGGGAGAGAGGGAGAGAGAGAGGAGGAGAGAGGGAGAGAGAGGGAGAGAGAGAGGAGGAGAGAGGGAGAAGCATGTAAGTAAAATTTTAAAGGTGTTAGAGAAGTTGGAGATCAGTTTTATTACTCTCATATTAGCAATATGGAGACTGTGGGAAAGCAATTCTCATAACTCTGAAAGGAGTGTAGGGATTTTAGAAAATCAGGCTAGAAACCAGCAGCACCTCCATTCCTGGAGTGCCTCAAGGCCAGAGTTCCTGGAAGCCCCCTACTCTTAACTCTAACCCTAAGGATACCCCCATAATCCTGACCTGCAGTTCTGAAGACCCCCCTAGGCGGTAGGTACTCCAGGCTCACAGCCCCATTCCAGCCTTAGTGCTAAGGCTAATGAAAGCCTTCTGCAATTGTGGGGGCTGAGTTGACTCCTGGTCAGTCTCCATTCTCCTTTTCCCTTCTTTTTATTTATTTATTTTTTATTGTTGGTTCTTTTCCCTTTTATTAAAGTCTTTCCTGGTACATGGTCTGGCCTCCTCTCCTTTCTTGTGGACCCTCACCCCAGTTCTGTCAGAACTTCTCAGAAATAAGGCCAAGACAGCTAACATAACTTGCTTAAGTCCTTCATTATGTTAGTAGCAAAACTGAGAAAAAGAATACATATTTCCCAATTAAAATGTACTGTCATCCCCTATTTTTCCTAGCATCCATTTGAAAAGATACATTTAAAGTGGTATAGACCAAGGGGTCATACTATCTCATTTACATTTGCTACTCAATTTATTTTCATTAATGTTGTGATATTTTTTGATTAATGTGATTAATTATACTCATATGGCTGGGAAATGTATCAATTATGGGGTTAATTAATGTTGATGTTTAAACTCAGAATGGAGTCATATTAATCGAATGAATCTATTTGATGGGGGTTTAATTAATGAGGTTTTGAAAACCTCTTCTGATAAACTCCACTCTGTGATAATGAACCCCATGGATCACCTTATTAAGCTCCAACTGTTGCTACCATTCCCTCTGCACTATTAAGTCGTGTTTAATTTGTTCACATGCTTCCCAGAGTCAATAAAAGGGCCTTTATTTTTACATCATGTAACCGGAGTTAGGAACGTTCGTTCTCTCTAATTCAGTATAGTGCCTGAATAATGTACATCTTGGAAGAAATGCTTAGCTAGATGATTGTTAAGCTCTAAAATGAAAAAAAAAAAAAAAATCAAATTACTATTAATGAACTGTGGGTGTAGTGTAAAGCTAAACATGGTATTTACGAAAGAGCTAATAAAGCTTTAAAGTTTAAAAATGTTTGCTATAAAGTAGTGTAGAAATAGAAGTTACAGGATTGAAATAGCATTTATCTCTTCCCTGTGCATTCTCTTAAAAACAAATAGATAAATAAATGTATATCTTTGTTGGGGCTTAATTGACCTATGGTAAATTCACAGATCTTAAGTATATAGTTTGATGAGTTGTGACAAATGATGTGGCCAGGCACGGTGGCTTGTCCCTATAATCCTAGCATGCTGGGAGGCTGAGGCAGGTGGATTGTTTGACTCCAGGAGTTTGAGACCAGCCTGAGCAACAGAATAGAAAAACTAGCCAGTCATTATGTCAGGAGCCTGTAGTCTCAGGTCCTCGGGAGGCTGAGGCAAGAGGATTGCTTGAGCCCAAGAGTTTGAGGTTGCTGTGAGCTGTGACACCAGAGCACTCTACCCAGGGTGACAGAGTGAGGTTCTGTCTCAAAAAAAAGGAAGAAAGAAAAATAAAGTGCCCAGCTTAAAAGAGTCTTAATCAGGATAGAAAATATTCCAGTAATTTCTAAAATTAAAATATTTTCATTACTGCAGAATAAGTGCTTATATACCTTTCCAAACAACCCCCTCCTTCCAGAAGCGACCAAATAGACTGGTTTTTCCTGTTTATGACGTTCACATAAATGAAATCTCACAAAATGTTCTTTTTTTGGTCTGACTTCCTTCATTCAACACGGTTTTGAGTTTCATCCCTATTCTGGGTTGTTTGATAGATAGCTAGCCCTACCAGGGACAAGGGTGGCCTGGCGGGGAGCTGCCCCAGCAATAGTTGGGCCTGGGAAGAAGCATAAGGGTAGGCACTCCATGGTGGTGCCCCACTTTTAATCCTATCCTGAGCAGCCCTCCACCTGGGAAGCAGGGAATGCCTTACAAGTCTAGCAATTGCCCAGCCCAGGCATGATAGGATTTTGAACACTTTTGAACACTAGAGTAACTTAAGGCTGATTATCATTAGTTTAAATCTATGTTGTGGTCCACCTCACAGGTGGACTGTCAGAGAGGAAGTTGCATATGCACGTGCAATCTTGAGAATACCCCCACACCTCCAAAGCTCTCTCGAAGACTAATAAAAGGAAACAACCTGAGAATTCTGAGAAAGACAGAGCCAGAGGTGGAGCCCGGGGTGCAGTGGAGACAGGGAAGGACCAACCAACTTCCTGACTCACTCATCACTCATACACTCAACATGGAGTCGTATTAATTGAATGAATCTATTTGATGGAGTTTTAATTAATGAGATTTTGAAACCTCTTCGGATAAACTCCACTCCGTAAGTCAGTCAGTCTGTCTGTCTCTCTTGGAATAGGTCAGAGACAGACCTGTTCCATTCTATACTAAAAACCTCGTGAAACTGCTTCCTGCCTGTGGTTACTCTGCAAGAGCTGGACCTGACACTGGGGTGTGTATGGTCATTCTTTAGCCAAGACAACACTCCGATGTGTCAGACTGCCACCCTGACAGTCTCAGTAGTTTTTCTTTCTTCTTGTTGTTGCATAGTGTTCTGTGTATAAATATGCCATAATTGATAAACAGGTTTTCCATCCCCAGGTTTTGGCTTTTACGAATAAAGTTACTAGGGACACTCTTTATATATCTTTCTGTGGGTATATGCAGCATATCTGGAAGTGAAATTGCTGGGTTACAGAATAGGATGTATTTAACATTATAGGAAGTTGCCCAACAGTTTTCTAAAGTGCTTGTACAATGTTTGGTATTGTCAGCCTTAAATTTTAGCTGTTCAAATGTCATGTCTACTGGTGTTTCTAATTTATATTTTTCTGATAACTGATGATGTTGAGCATCTTTTATATACTTTTTGGTCATTTGTACATCTTCCTTTGTGAAGAGCCTATTCAATTTTCCTTCCTTCCTTCCTTCCTTCCTTCCTTCCTTCCTTCCTTCCTTCCTTCCAATAAGGTCTCACTCTGTCACCCAGGCTAGAGTGCCCTGGCATCATCATAGCTCACTACAACCTCAAAATCCTGGGCTCAAGCCAGCCTCCTGCCTCAGCCTCCCAAGTAGCTGGGACTACAGGCACATGCACCATGCCTGGCGACTTTTTCTATTTTTTTGTAGAGATGGGGTCTCACTTTTGCTCAGGCTGATCTTGATCTGGTGGCCTCAAGAAATCCTCCACTTCGGCCTCCCAAGGAGTTCTTTAATATTCCAAATTTTGTCAAATATATGTATGGCTAATATTTTCTCCCATTTTGTGGCTAGCTTTTCTGTTTTCTTAATTATCTTTTTTGATCAGCAGAAGCCTTTTATGTTCATGAAGTTGAGTTTATAATTTTTTTATTTTATAGTATTCCTTTTTGCGCCCTAAGAAATATTTATATCAAGATCATGAAAATAGTCTATGTTTTTTTGAGAAGTATTACAATTTTAACTTTTATATTTGGTTTTATATTATAATTATATTTAGCATCAATTGAATTTCATGCATGGTGTAAGGTAGAACTCAAGATTCAATTTTTCAATACAGATGTCCAGTTTTTTGAACTAACTTTTTTTTTTTTTTTGAGACAGAGTGTTACTTTATCACCCTGGGTTAAATGTCATGGTGTCACAGCTCACAGCAACCTCAAACTGTTGGGCTCAAGCAATTCTCTTGCCTCAGCCTCCCAAGTACCTGGGATTACAGGTGCCTGTCACAACATCCAACAAGTTTTTCTATTTTTAGAAGAGATGGGGGTCTTGCTCTTTCTCAGGCTGGTCTCAAACTTCTGAGCTCAAGCAACCCACTCGCTTTGACCTTCCAGAGTGCTAGCATTACAGAGTGAGCCACAGAGTCTGAACACTAGTTGTTGAAAAAAATTTTCTTTTTTCTGTTGAATGTGTTAGATCAGAGCCTTTGTTGAAGAGCAATTGATTATGTATGTGTAGCTCTATTTATGAACTCTTTATTCTATTCCATAATCTATTTGGTTATCTTTAAGCCAGAATAAGTTATTCTTTAAAATAGGAAGTATAAATTCTCCAACAATTTTTCTTCTTTTCCACAATTGTCCTGGATATTCTAGGTCCTTCTAGTACATTTTAGGTTTAATTTATCAATTTATACAAAAGTCTTTTGGAATTTTTATAAGATTTTAGTAAATCTTTAGGTAAATATAGGGAGAATTGACATAAGTATTGAGTATTCCAATCCATGACTATGATTAGTCACCCCATTAATTTGGGTCTTCTTTAATTCTTTTAGCATTTTTTTTAATAGTTTTCAGTGTAGAGATCTTGAACTTTTTGGGGGGCTAAATTAATTTTATATATGTGCTACTACCAGTGTTAGTTTTGGTAATATGTCAGGTAGCAGATATTTTAACCTTTGGGTTATTCTTCTCAAGATTCAGATTTCATGGAGAGTTTCTTATTGACTGGCTTTGGTAAAGTGCTTGTCTAATTTCTAGGAATGGGCTGGAATCTTGACTTCCAATCTTCACAAGACTTCATCCAGGAGGGGGTAGAGGATGTGAGATTCATGGGGCACAAGGAATCTTTGTTACCTGGAGAATGGGAAGTATATTCACAGGAGCAAACACAATAAATATCTACTAACAGTTACTGAGCTAAAAACTTTATTTCACCTAATACTAACAATATCCATGTGAAGTGTATCTTATTTCTGTCTAATTAATATAGACACTTTTTTTTTTTTTAGCATTTATAAACTTCGCTTAATACCTCTTTAAGCTGTTCTACTAAGAATCACTTGTATGTAAGCAATTAATGTGACCCTATAAAGTGTTCTGTTCATCAGAGTTGGTCTCATAATGATTCTACTTGACAACACTATATCCTTCATTTTTTCCTGCAAGAAAGTAAAGAGAATTAACATTGTCATTTGTATTTTTTACTTATTCAAAAAAAGCTATAACCCAATCTCAGTCCAAGAATATGGGGAAGGGGGCAAGTGAGGGGAAGGGAGGAGGAGGAAGGGTGGAGGGAGGGTGATTGGTGCGTCCACACCTAGGGTACATCTTGGAAGGGTGCAGGTGAAGTTTACTAAGTGTAGAGCACAATAATTACGAAAATGCCATGAAGGCTATGTTAACCAGTTCTGTGAAGATATTTCAGACTGTATATGGAACCAGCACATTGTACCTCATGATTGCATTATTGTACACAGCTATGATCTAATAAAAAAAAAAAAAAAAGAGCTATCTGAATGAGCATGTCTAGATGAGGAAATCAGAAAGGGGTGTCAGAGAAAGAGTTGGTCTAGATCACTGTTCTTCAACCTTTTTTTTTTTTAGAAACAGCATCTCACTTTGTCACCCTCGGTAGAGTGCCGTGGCGTCACAGCTTACAACAACCTCCAACTCCTGGGCTTAGGTGATTCTCTTGCCTCAGCCTCCCGAGTAGCCAGGACCACAGGTAGCTACCACAATGCATGATTATTTTTTGTTGCAGTTTGGCCGGGGCAGGGTTTGAACCCACCACCCTCGGTATATTGGGCCAGCGCCCTACTCACTGAAGCACAGGTGCTGCCCTTCTTCAACTTTTTAAAATTTTATCTCATGGCACACTTGAACTTATAGTTAAACTTCCACGGCACACTTAAATTACGTTGATCAAAAAGAAAAATGACAGAAAAGAACATACTTACTGTGTTTTGAACTTCTTTTGAAAATAATTTAATTAGTGATCTTTAAAAATTTTCACAGCACAACTTAGAGTCTGTCACAGAACAGCCGTGTGCCACGGAACACAGGTTGAAAATCACTAGTCTAGATCATCTGTGATGGGCAGAGCTTTAAAGATATCCCCTGTAAGATTCCAATTCCATGCTTATTAAATCAGATACGAGTCTAAGTACTGCTAGAAGAAATAAGCACTTTTGTGTACTGCTATGAAGGGACTTTGCAGATCAAGGTTACAAATCAGTGTCTTTAAAGTGGGGAGATTATCCCATATTATCTGGGTAAGCTCTGTGTAATCACATGAGCTCTTAAAAACAGAAGAAGGAAATATGCTAGAAAATGTAGTTGAATAGGAGGAGGTGGGGAGGTCAGAGGGATTCTAGGAATGAGAAGGACTTGACCTGCCATTGCTGGTTGTGCAGATGGAGGAAGAGGGCCATCAGCCAGGCAATGCCTGTGCCACTAGCAGCTGAGAACAGCTCCTGGCTGACAGCCAGTAAGAAAATGAAGAGTCAGTAAGAAAATAAGGATCTCAGTCCTAAAACCACATGGAACTGAATTTTGCCAACAACCTGAGTAAGCTTGGATCTGGACCTATCTCCAGAGCCTCCAGAAAGGAGTGCAGCCCTGCCAATACCTTGATTTTGTGCTTCTGAAGCTAGAGCAGAGAACAAGCCAAGCCATGCTGTATTTGCTCTTCTGATTACAGATAGTGCGATAATTAATGGGTGTTGTTTTAAGCTATCAAAATTGTGGTAATTTGTTATGGCAGCAATAGAAAACTAATATATCAGGGTTACAAATATATACGCCTACAGAGGCAAGGAAAAACATAAATGAGTCTATATATATTGCACAGCTGGATGTAAAACGATAAATGGTAATTGACCCTTTCCCCCACTGTCTGGAGAGGCAAGAGGGCAAGGTAGGGACTGTGGTGAACTGGAAGGTACAGGCTCTATCTGAAGGGAACCCTCCCTACTCAGACACAGCACATTGTAAGAAAGCGAGCCCTGTGTTGCAAGATGTGATTCTTTCAGATAAGTTAGAAATTCAAATTCTAATGTGAAATTTCTTTATTTTAAATAATCGACAGCCAATGCAATTAATAAATACAAACAAAACATGCCTAGGAGATGGATATAACCTGAAGAGTATCAGTTTGTGACTTTTTGACAAGATGCCCTAAATTTATTTGACCCTAACAGCAGGGAAAACATCACGCTAACTTTATAAGTAAAAACCACAAGGTCAGTTCTGAATTACTACTACTAACAATTATTTAGGTATTTCAGTTTCATCTCTAAAATGGGAATAATTTTTCCAATCTTACAATGATGTGAGAATTAATTGAGACAAACGCACACGAATACTTTGCACAGGAGTATGCGTTAGCTATTATTTTTATTTTACTGGTATGGTGGTAGGTGCACGTTAGAACTATCAGAACCATGAAATGAAATAGCCCTACCTTTACTCATCTTCAGAGAAAGACATGGAATAGGAAATGCGGGCTTCATAGCATCTTTAGATATCAGGAGGCCCAAGGACAAAGCTTCTTTGCTTCCTCATTCACAAGGGCATATAGATTTACACAGAAAAAGAAGCACGTGTGTGGGCCACTTTGGGTGAGAGCAGCTGAGGCCAGCCTTGATGCTGTTCTGTCCACCTGGGTGCATGGTCAGCGTGCCACGCAGCTCCACAGATCAGAATTTCATAGCAAAGAAAGATGACACAACCCGAAACAGTGCTCTCAACTCTGTAACAGTTTCCAAGGAAATAAGACTCCTGACTTGCATTTTCCAAGGCAGACCTGGGTCAGCGCAGAATTAATATAAACTCTTTTCTTACAATTAACAATTCTATTGAAGGAATGCATTAATTCCTGTCGCTGCTCTAACAAATTACTACCAACTAGGTGGTTTAAAACCACACAAATTTTTTTCTCTCACAGTTCTGGAGATCAGAACCCCAAAATCTAGACGTTGGCAGGACCAGCTCCAAATTATCTCTGGAGAGAGTCCTCCCCTGCCTCTTCCAGCTTCTGGAGGTTGTAAGTATTCCTTAGCCTGTTGCTACATAATTCCAATCTCTGCCTCCATCTTTACAGGGCCTCTGACTGTTACCATATTTTCTCATGCCCACTCTTTTGCCTAAAATTTTGAGGGAAAAATAAGGATTTATGTTATACATGGGTTGTAAGGCTTGGGATTGGGAGAGTCTAGGCCTGCCAGGTGCATAGGGTTCCAGTCTGGTAGGATGTGGGATCTGCTGGGAGCAGGCTGGAGTAGCCTGTGCTGAGCACCACAATCAGGAGTGAGGGCAGTGGCAGAGCTGGTGGGGTGGACTGCAGCTGTGCAGGGAGAGGGCTGAGGTTCAAGACCCAGCCAGGCAGAGGAGACCAGAAGCTTCTGCACACCAGCCACACTGGCCATGTTGGCCACAGCCCCCAGTGTGGTGGGGTGGGAAGGGTTCCTGGGAAAGAAGAAAGGGGCAGCCTTTACAGATTGGTGAGCTGCAGGAGGGCAGTGTGATCTGTACATTCACCAGGGGAGAATTAGCCCTCCCCGAATGTGTCTCTCCTGGCTGAGAGCTGGCCACATTCTCAAGGGATGTTTTCTTGAAAGTTTGGGCCAAAGATGTGGATGCACATTACACACAACACACATTACACACATTACACACAACAAAGTAAGGATATAAGGACATTTGTCATAAGATATGGGCCCTACCCAGCTAATTCAGAATGATCTCATCTTGAGATCCTTAATTATGTCTACAAAGATTTTTTTTTTTTTTTTCCAAATAAGGTAACATTCAAAGATTTCAAGCATTAGGATATAGACATATCTTTGGGGGAGCTTCAACCCACTACAGAGAGGTAGTAAGTGAATTAATATTCCTGTTACGTAGATGTACATTAGCAGTAGCCAAGGATATAGGAATTCATGCCTTAGCTAAATGCTTTGGATATATATTGAATCAGTAACACCGGCCTCTTTAACTTTATCCTTGGCTTCTCAGAGAAAATTGGACACTATAATGAGGACTTTTGTTAAAAAAAAAAAATGGCGTGTTAAGTTTCCCCTGAGAGTGTAACATGACTGTAATTCAGCTGGGCTTAATATGTGTGTGATTGAGTTGCACTCCTTCTGATCTTTCTGTGAAAGTTGTGTGATTTGGTTTAAGAGCCCATCTCTAGGAAGCATGACTTTGAACTGCTCATTTGTTGGTTGGGTAGTCAGTTTGCAATTATCACTGCCGACCATACACATTTTTCTCTGGAGCTAAAAAGGACAGTAAGTACACTGGCTTGCTCAGACGAACCCCGGATCATTCTTTGCAGGAGGAAGAAGTCACTTGAGTCCATTTTCTCCCGCCTGCATAAGGGGAAATCAGATTACAGACGTCTGTGTCCATGAATGTTGGAGGGCTGGGAATCACAAAATGGCTCTTCGTATAGCTTTGGAGTCAGGAAAGCACCAGAGAGTTGGCTTATTACTTTCCTCCTTAAATACTAAATGATTAGCACCTTATGTGAAAACTCATTTGACATGTTAGTCCCCAGGTTTGCCTTTGTCCCATGTTAATATGCTAATCTGGTGTGAATTTATGGTTTCATTTTCTTTTTGGTATATAGTGTAATATAATTCTGTCTTGGCCTCAATTTTATGAAACAATAGGGGAGAAAAAGATGTAGTGAGGTTAAGTCCTTCCCCAGCCCTAAGGTACTCTTAATTCTTACTCTTCTTTGCTCATCAAAGTGATTTAGCTGTGATTACCCAGGTAATTCAGGCAAAATACTCATGCCCTTGCCTTTACTGGTTAGACCCGCCTATGATTGCCTGCTTAATAAAAGGCAGTAGGTTTAACAATTCCGTGAAATTTAACACCCTATAAAACACAAAAGTCATTGGCAGCATCAATGCTGCATTAGTATTTAATAATGGGAACTAATGCTTGATGGCACTTCACAGTTTATGAAGCACTTTCTATTTATTATCCTGTTTAAGCTCTGCAATATAGGTGGTATTAAAGATGAGATAAATGAGAATCGGAGCAATAAAACGTCTACTAAGATAACACTATCTGTAGTGAGAGAGCAAGTTAATGCTGGAGCCAGGACTTGAACCTAATATTTCCTTTATTCTTTTATACAGTATGAGTTTTCAAAGTATGGGCACAGTTGCTCAGGCAGTTGAAAGCAAGAACTATTATATTAACAACTAGATCTGTTACAGTTGTAGAAGTCAGAAGAGGACTGGGACCTTAAGGATCATCCACTTGTATCACTTGACTTCACACGGTGAGAGTTGGAGATATTCCTTCCCGCTGCTCTCTAGGCTTAGAGAAATCTATGTTTGCAAAGACAAATGCTTCAGCCTCTTTTTTTTTTTTTTTTTTTCTGAGACAGAGTCTCACTATGTCGCCCTTGGTAGAGTGCCCTAGTGTCACAGCTCACAGCAACCTTAAACTCTTGGGCTTAAGTGATTCTCTTGCCTCAGCCTCCCAAGTAGCTGGGACCACAGGAGCCTGCTACAATGCCCAGCTCTTTTTTGGTCACAGTTGTCATTGTTGTTTAGCTGGTCCAGGCCGGCTTTGAACCCATCAGCTTTGGTGTATGTGGTTGGCGCTGTAACAACTGTGCTACAGGCGCTGAACTGCTTCAGCCTCTTTTATAGGGATATGAGGAAGCTGGGGTTCAGAGAGAGCAAGGAGCTGGCCCAAGGTTGCACAGCTGGCTTGTAGTACCATTGGGAGCTGGGTCCAGATCTCATTTCACCCAGATTTCATCTAAGTAGCATCTTAGCACTTAGAGTGAATTTCACTTGCCACTTGACTTTAGGATTCACATGGGTTTTCTCAGACATCAGTTTTTAAGAATTTTGGTTAAACAGCCCGGGTAGCCCATTTATAGACTTCTGCCTGAGCCAGGTAATGCTATCTAGAAATATGAAGTTGCAACTGTCATTCTCTCTGAAGTAGTCAAGTACCCTAAGAAAGACGTATACGTAATTATTGACCATTACATCCAGCCACACACTCTCAATAAAGTCTCCAAGTAAAAATAGAATGAAGGATACTTTCTGAGAAACTTAGAAATAATTAATATGTGGAAACAGATAGGCAGAAACTTTGTCAGTTGGAAATTATAGATATCTTTACTGAACAATCCCTAGTTCAAAGAGAAAAATAAAAACCACATTTGCTGAATACTTAGAAAATATACATACTAGATGACTTGGCACCCATAGCTCAGTGGTTAGGGCGCCGCCACATGCACCGGGGGCTGGTGGGTTTGAACCCAGCTGGACCTGCTTAAACAACAACAATAAAAATAGCCAGGCATTGTGGTGAGGGCCTGTAGTCCCAGCTACTTAGGGGGCTGAAGCAAGAGAATCGCTTAAGCTGAAGAGTTGGAGGTTGCTGTGAGCTGTGACACCATGGCACTCAACTGAGGGTGACATAGTGAGACTCTGTCTCAAAAAAAAAAAAAAAAAAGAAAGAAAGAAAAGAAAATATAGATCCTAGAAAAGCCACATCTGAGAAGTAATAGGATTGACCAAAGTTGAGCTGAGTGAAAAACTTATAATCTGAAATATAGTAATAGAAAGAAGAAATGAATTAAGTGTTCATTATAAGAAACTAAAATAAGTACATTAAAAAGCATGAGTATGAAATTTATACCAATTTGTTACCATTATTATTTCCATAGGTAAATATTTCTATAATTAATTAGTTAGAAGAAAGGAAAAAAGGAGGAATGACATCTGCAAGATGGTAGAATAGGAAATCTCCAGTGCACATCCTTCAGGATGATAGTTTGGCAAGCCATCCATGGACAAAAGTGCCTTTCTGGCAGCTTTGGGATCCACACAGGAGGTTTTTGAAACCTTAGTGGGGTCCAAGAACTGAGGAAAACTGGAGAGGGCAGGCCTGTGCCAGGTGGCATGCTTCCTGAGCACGGTCTTGGCTTCAGACTTGGAAATGGCCCCATCCCTCTATGGACTTAGTTACAGGCCCATTTGGCCTTAGTCTTGTCATCAGATTCACTTGTCAGGGACATGGGAGCAGTAAAGCCGAACTGTGCTTCAGGTTACAGCCCCGCTGGCCTCAGTCTCAACTGAGGACTCTGATGTAGCCCTATAACTCAGCTCCAGCCCCCTCTCAGAAGCACTCCGAGAGCAGTCTTGGTGGCCCAAGGAGGCCTGCCTGTCTTGGTCTGACTGCAGATCCCAAAGCAGCCCTAAGACCTGGCTCGATCCCTGCCTTGTTGGGGTCCAGGAGCCGTCACCCCTGCCCAGAGACCCTGCAGCCCTTCTGTGCCCCCAGCAATAGGCCCGCAGACCTGTCCTGTGACCAGGTACTAGCAGGTATAGTGTGGTATGTGTAATATTAGCACAGAAACACAACTGAATGGTTTTTGTACATTGACTTTGTATCCTGCAACTTTACTGAATTCATGTATTAGTTCTAACAAGTTTCAGTGGAATCTTTAGAATCTTTCACATATTTGATCATGTCATCTGCCAACAGAAATACTTTTTACTTCTTTCCTTCTGATGTGGATGGCTTTTATTATTTTCTTGCCTGATTGCTCTGGCTAGGACTTCTAGAATTATGTTAAATTTTAGTGGTGAGAGGGGACATCCTTGCCTTGTTCTGGATCTTGGAGGAAAAGCTTTCAGATTTTCCCCATTAATTATGCTGCTAGGTGTGAGTTTTTCATGTATGGCCTTTATTGTGTTAAATTCCTTCTATATTTATTTTGTTGAGAGTTTTTATCTGGAAGGGATTTTGAATTTTGTCAGATGCTGTTTCTGCATCTATTGAGATGACTATATATTTTGTCTTTCATTATGTTAATGTGGTGTATCATATTTATTGATTTGGATATCTTTGCATTCCAGAGACAAAGCCCACTTGATTGTGGTGTATGATCCTTTTAATGTGCTGTTGAATTTGGTTCGCTAGTATTTTACTTAGGATTTGTGTTACTATGTTCATCTGGGGTATTGATCTATAGTTTTTTTTTCTCGTGCTGTATTTGTCAGGCTTTGAAATCAGGGTGATGCTGGCCTTGAAAAATGAGTTTAGAAAGTTTCTTGCTCTCTAATCTTTTGAAAGAGTTTGAGAGGGATTGACATTAATTATTGTTGTTGTTGTTGTTTTTTGTTTAGCAGGCCCTGGCTGGGTTCAGACTTGCAACCCAGGTGCATGGGGCCGATGCTCTAACCTTTGAGCTATGGATGCCCAGCCCGTTAATTCTTTAAATGTTTAGTAGAATTCACTTTTGAAGCCATCTGGTGCTTGGCTTTTCTTTGGGTAGGAAGTTTTTGATTGCAGATTTAATCTCTTTACTCGTTATTATTTTGTTCAGCTTTATTTCTTTATGGTTTAGTCTTGGAAGTTATATGTTTCTAAAAATTTATTCATTTATTTTAGGTTATCCAATTTGTTAACATATAATTGCCCATAATAGCCTCTTATACTCCTTTGTATTTCTGTGGTATCAGTTGTAATGTCTGCTCTTTCATTTATAATTTTGAGTCTTCTTTTTTTTTTTCTTGTTAGTTTAGCTGAAGTTTTGTCAATTTTGTTTATCTTTTCCAATGATGAACTTTTAGTTTCATTGAGTTTTAAAATAGTTTTACTATGCTGTTTATTTCTGCTCTAATCTTTATTACTTATTTCCTTCTGCTAACTTTGGGTTTAGTTTGTTCATTTTTTATACTTTCTAACTTTACAAGTTATTTTACCTAACTGGTATATATTCTCTTTTTTAATGTAGGCATTTAATGTTATAAACTTCCCCATTAGAACTGCTTTAGTGCATTCTGTAAGTTTTGATAAGTTGTACTTTCATTTCTGACCATCTCAAGGTATTCCTTGAGATGAAATATTCCTTGAAATTCCCATTTGATTTCTTTTTTTGCTTGATTCTAGTTCCAAAGTGTATATTTTAAGTTCCATGTGTTTGTGAATTTTCCTGTATTCTTTCTATTATTAATTTCTAGTTTTATTTCTTAGTAGTCTGAGAAGATACTTGGGTACAATTTCAGTCTCTTAAATTTGTGAAGACTTGTTTTGTGACCTAGGGAACATCCCATTTGCACTTGAGAAGTATGTGTGTTCTCCTATTGAGAAAGTTACTTATGTGCCTGTTAGATCCATTTGGCCTATATTGTTGTTTAAGTCAGCTGTTTTCTTATTGATTTTCTGACTGGATGTTTTATCCATTATGGAAAGTGGAGTATTGAAGTCTCCTATTACTGTGTGATCTGTCAATATTTTTTGAATATTTAGGTGTTCTGATGTTAGGTCCATATATATTTATAACTATTATATGTTCTTGTTTTATTATGATTTATGATACTTTTATTATGATTTAATAATCTTTGTCTTAAGTGACAGTTTTTGATTTAAAATATATTTTGCCTGAGAGGTTGAGCAAGATGGCAGCTGAGTATCAGCTTCCCTGCAATGGTGAGTCTGGGGAGATAAGATTCCGGGCATCTCTGGCTGGTGGGATCTGCCTATACTCATCCCTTTGAGGATACAGGGAGTCAGCAAGAGACTTCTGGACCCCAACAGGAGGACAAAAAAAAGTGGAAAACTGGCAAGTGGTTGCGTGTGTTCGATCGACCTAATCCCACCAGCAGCCATAAGTACAAGCAGCAGTGAGACTGCAAACCGGAAAGACTTTACCTGTGAACAGTTTCAGTGTTTTTAGACTTGGCACTCAGTTGAACTGCCTTGGGGAGAACTTGAGCAGGAGTGCGGAGAACTTTGGGCATTGTCTAGGGCCCCAGACTGAACCGCTAAGCCAAACAGAGCTAATAGTGTTCACCTGTGGGCCTCAGGGAGCCATTGTTAGAGAACTGCCCCAGCAAGCTCCATCCTCAGGGTCGCAGAGCAAGGATCAGGCGGGAGCTAGTAACCTAGTGACTGAGCTGCCTTAAAGCCTTAATCCTCAGGGGAAAAATGAGACCAGTTTTGGCACAATGGAGCCTCGGGATTTTGCCCTGGGTAGAGTGCTGTGGCATCACAGCTCATAGCAACCTCAAACTCCTGGGCTTGGCGCTGCCTGGACCTCCATAAGAGCTGTGCCGTGACCCCTGACATGCAACTTGTGCCCGCTGGGCCTCCGCATGCCCTGACCAGGAACTGCGAGAGCTGCGCAACCCTGTGTCCTCCCTCCTGTACCCTCCCTGCCTCGACACAGGACCCTGGTCTAGCAGGTACTCTGGTACCTGCGTGCCCTCTGGAGCCCTTCCTGCCTCTGTGCAGAGCGCTCCTCCTGGCCAGAGACTGCTGGAGCCTTGGACTTTCTGTGCCAAAGTCACTGGGCACCAGGCACTCCCAGAACCATGCACACCACCTCCTACCCTGTTGCTGGATCTGGGTGTGTCACACTTCAGAGCTGCTTCCACAACCAGAACACCCTGGCTGGGGAAGCCACAGAAGAACTACACAGGGTCACTCCCTACAAAGATCCAGCAACAAAAGAGTGATCCCACTGGGGTCTAATCTTGGAGAGATACCTCCAAAACTCTGAGGACAGCCAGAGGCAACAGTGAAAAACAATCATGAGGCAAAATCAACAGAAAAAGTCTGGCAATATGAATAATCAGAGTAGATCAACTCCTCCAAGGATCAAATGGGGCTGACACAGCACAAGATCCAATGCATAAACAAATAGCTGAGATGTCAGAAATTGAACTCAGAATCTGGATAGCAAATAAGATTGAATTAGAATTCCAAGCAGTAACCCAAAAGAGACCTCAAGAATTAAATGAATTCAAAGACCAAATGACCAAAGATTTTGATACATTGAGACAAGTTGTAGCCCTCAAAGATCTGAAAAACACAGCAGAATCCCTCAGTAACAGAATGGAGCAAGCAGAAGAAAGGATTTCTGACATTGAAGACAAAGCTTTTGAATGCTCCCAAACTCTCAAAGAGGAAGAGAAATGGAAGGCAAAAACAGATCACTCTCTCAGAGAGCTCTGGGATAACTCGAAGAAAACCAATATTTGTCTTATAGGGATCCCCAAAAGTGACGACGTGGCTTCACAAGGCAGAGCGTCTCTTCTCCATGAGATTATGAAGGAGAACTTTCCAGACATGCCAAGAGATTCCGAAATTCAGATAGCAGTTTCAGAACTCCAGCATGACCTAACCCAAATAAGAAATCCCTAGACACATCATAATCAATTTCACTAAAGTTAAAATGAAGGAGAAAATTCTGAAAGCTGCCAGCTAAAGAAAACCATTACCTACAAGAAGAAGAATATTAGAATAACTACAGATCTCTCTGCTGAAACCTTTCAAGCTAGAAGAGGATGGTCATTGATTTTAATCTCCTAAAACAAAATAACTTTCAACCCAGGATCCTGTACCCAGCTAAACTGAGCTTCATTTATGACGGAGAAATTAAATACTTCAATGACATTCACATGTTGAAGAAATTTGCCACAACTAAATCAGCTCTCCAGGATATTCTCAGACCTATCCTCCATAATCCCAGTGTAATTCTCCACCACAAAAGTAAACCCACCCCCAAAATTTTTGATCAAATTCTAACTTCCACAGTCGCAAAAGAATTAAAAATGTCCACTGGACTCTCAAAAGGCTTATCAATATTCTCAATTAATGTGAATGGTTTACTTGTCCTTAAAAGAGGCACAGGTTGGCTGACTGGATACAAAAACTCAAGCCAGATATCTACTGCATCCAAGAATCGCATCTTACATTAAAAGACAAATATAGACTCAAGGTGAAGGGATGGTCATCTATATTCCAGGCA
>CAUYPK010104728.1:0-12518 GCA_963574355.1 Loris lydekkerianus | reverse complement strand
ATGGAAAAACATACCATGCTCATGGCTGGGAAGAATCAACATTGTTAAAATGTCCATACTACCCAAAGCAATATATAATTTTAATGCAATTCCTATTAAAGCTCCATTGTCATATTTTAAAGATCTTGAAAAAATCATACTTCGTTTTATATGGAATCAGAAAAAAACCTCGAATAGCCAAAACATTACTCAGCAATAAAAACAAAGCAGGAGGAATCACTCTACCAGACCTGAGACTGTACTATAAATCGATAGTGATCAAAACAGCCTGGTACTGGCACAAAAGCAGAGAAGTAGATGTCTGGAACAGAATAAAGAACCAAGAGATGAATCTAATTACTTACCATTATTTGATCTTTGACAAGCCAATTAAAAACATTCAGTGGGGAAAATATTCCCTATTTAACAAATGGTGTTGGGTGAACTGTCTGGAAACCTGTAGAAGACTGAAACAGGATCCACACCTTTCACCATTAACTAAAATAGGCTCTCACTGGATTAAAGATTTAAACTTAAGACACGAAACTATAAAAATACTAGAAGAGAGTGTGGGAAAAACCCTTAAAGAAATCAGTCTGGGGGAGTATTTTATGAGGAGGACCCCCCCGCCGGGCAATTGAAGCAGCTTAAAAAATGCACTAGTGGGACCTGATCAAACTAAAATGCTTCTGCACAGCCAAGAACACAGTAAGTAAAGCAAGCAAACAGGCCTCAGAATGGGAGAAGATATTTTCAGGTTATGTCTCCGAGAAATGTTTAGTAACCAGAATCCACAGAGAACTCAAACATATAAGCAAGAAAAGAACAAGTGATCCCATCACAGGCTGGGCAAGGGACTTGAAGAGAAACTTGTCTGAAGAAGACAGGTGCATGGCCTACAGACATATGAAAAAATGCTCATCATCTTTAATCATCAGAGAAATGCAAATTAAAACTACTTTGAGATATCATCTAACTCCAGTAAGATTAACCCATATCACAAAGTCCCAAGATCACAGATGTTGGTGTGGATGTGGAGAAAAGGGAACACTTCTACACTGCCAGTGGGAAGGCAAGTTAATACATTCCTTTTGGAAAGATGTTTGGAGAACACTTAGAGATCTAAAAATAGATCTTCCATTCAATCCTATAAGTCCTTTACTAGGCATATACCCAGAAGACCAAAAATCACATCCTAACAAAGATATTTATACCAGAATGTTTATTGCAGCCCAATTCATAATTGCTATGTCATGGAAAAAGCCCAAGTGCCCATTAATCCACGAATGGATTAATAAATTGTGGTATATGTACACCATGGAATATTATGCAGCCTTAAAGAAAGATGGAGACTTGACTTTACCTCTTTCATGTTTACATGGATGGAGCTGGAACATATTCTTAGTAAAGTATCTCAAGAATGGAAGAAAAGGTATCCAATGTACTCAGCCCTACTATGAAACTAATTTATGGCTTTCATATGAAAGCTATAACCCAGTTATAACCTAATTATAGGTGGAAGGGGAAAGGGATGGGAGGGATGGGGGAGGGAGGCGGAGGGAGCATGATTGGTGGGATTACACCTGCGGTGCATCTTACAAGGGCCCATGTGTAACTTAGTAATTGTAGAATGTAAATGTCTTAACACAATAAGTAAGAAAATGCCAGGAAGGCTATGTTAACCAATGTGATGAAGATGTGTCAAACGGTCTATAAAACCAGTGTATGGTGCCCATGATTGCATTAATGTACACAGCTATGATTTAATAAAAAAAAAAAAGGTGCTCCAGATGGAGGGGGAATCTATGTATAGTAATGCCCTGAGATAGCTGCAAATGGTGAGGGGCAGGGGAAAGTCCAGCATGGCCAGAACTGGAGATGGCGTGATAGGCCCAGAGCTTGGAGGGCCTTGGAGGCCACAATGAGGAGTAGGGATTTTGGTCTGGTTGAAATGGGAAGTTGCTGGAGGATCTGAAGAGGAGCTACCTGCTTTAGCAGCATGCTGTGATTTCTGTTTCCCTTGGTAACTCTGGCTGCCAGGTGAGGTGGGACTGTCAGGGGCAAGAGTGTGAAAGAGGCGGAGACAGTTGTCCTGGTGGGAACTTGTGGGAACTTGGATTTGGTGTCCTAGCCAGCTCAGGCTGCTGTAATAAACTACCACAGACTGGGTGGTTTAAATAACAAACATTTATTTCTCCCAGTTCTGGAGGCTGGGAAGTCCAATATCAAGGTCCTGAAAGATTCACTTCCTGATTTGCAGATGGCCACCTTTTCACTGTGTCCTCACCTGATGGAGAAAGAGAGCTCTGGGGCTTCTTCCTTTTCTTGTAAGCACACTAATCGCATCACGGGGACCCCAGACTCCTGACCCCCTTTGAAGCTACCTTCAGGGGCCACACCTCCAAATATATTGAGGGTTAAGGCTTCAACATTTGAGTTTGGGAGACGGCATAAACATTCGGTCTGTATGAGGAGGATTGTAGCTGTGCAGATAGTGAGAAGTGGCTGAATTCTGGAAATAGTTTAGAGGCATAGAGAACAGGACTTACTGATGAATTAGGTACGGGGTATGAGAGTAAGCAAGGTCTTGAAGATGACTCCTCAGTAACATAGGAAGAAGTTTCTGAGACAGAGAAAGTTACCTAGAAGTTTCCCATGCTGACAGCACTGTTCATGGGGAAAACATCCAGTTATGTGTAGTCTATCCTGTGATCTCTGATAGATTCCCCTGGACCCTTCTCAATCCCACCACCTTTTCCATCTCTAATTTCCTTTTCAGCTTCTCAAGGGCTACAACCACACATCCCTTTCTTAGAAAGGAGCATAGGGTAGTAGATAAAAGGGAGGATTTTTTTTTTAATTAAATCATAGTTGCTTACATTGATATGATCATGGGGCATCATACACTAGCTTCACAGACCGTTTGACACATTTTCATCACACTGGTTAACATAGCCCTCCTGGCATTTTCCCAGTTACTGTGCCAAGACATTTACATTCCACATTTACTAAGTTTCACATATACCCTTGTAAGATGTCCCGCAGGTGTAATCCCACTAGTACTTGAATACTGGTTCCCTCATTAATTTTTTTGGTGATCTGGATAACTTGCTTCTCTGGATAACAATTGTTTGTCATCTATGAAATGGAATGAAATGAGTTTTAGAATTTTGGGGAGATTGAATAACACAATGAATGAAAAGTGCCTATCCCAGAGCAGGCTGTCAGTAAACTCATCACAACTTCAATTTCAGTTTATCTCTCTGGTGCCCCTCTGGGGCCTAGCTTAATGACAGTTTGGCCAGGTGTTCACTAATAAACTAGTTCATGTTGAGATAGTGTCCTGATTCTCAAAAATGGCCACACATAAGAACAACTGGGCATGCTTTAAATACTGAAGCTCAGACTTCTAGGGTGTCTAATTTAATTGGTTGGGGGTATGTCCAAGAAACAGTATTTTGAAAACATTTTAGCATAAATATTTATTATAAAATATAGCTTCCAAACAAATTTTCCAAAACAAACAAACAAAAAAAATACTAAGGAGAGTGACACTGTTTCTATTTCTGCAGATCTCTTTAATGTCTGGTTTAATAGAAGACAGGTGGATTTTCCTATCTGCTCCTGCCTCCTGCCTGGATATTTATTTTGCAAGAAATGGTATTTTTAATAGCTCCCTGTGTATTTCCATTAAGAAGCTAGGTTTGAGATCCCCTGTCCAATTTGTGTACAGTTTTAATGTAATTAATGACCATCAAGTAGGTAATAGTATTTCTAAAAAATACTGGGGTTGTAAAGATTTACCCCAAGCTGGAGTTTCATTTGAGGAAGTGAGGGCTTTTCCTAAGATTCCCTCAGTAGCTAACATTTACTGCACGCTTAACTGTGTGTTGGACAATACTTTAAGCCCAACCCCACACCAATGTTTCTCTCTTGGCCCTAATCACATTGGCTAAGGTTTTTGGCCACTTTTCTATTTCTTCAAAACTTCACAGTCTTCTGGCCTGCCCCTTATACATTCCCTTTGTACTGAGAACTTTCTACACCCAATGTTGTTTAGATTCTACTGTCACTCTCTTCTGAATGTAAATATCTGTCTTCTACATTCTACCGTGAGCTCCCCAAAGACAAGGACAGGTCTGTTTGTTTACCACTGACTCCTCAGTGCTTAGCCCAGAATGGTAACAATTGTGGAATGAGCAAAATGGAGGGCATTTCTTCCCACTCTAAGTGACCGTCTCCTTCCAAGCTGGGACCTGGTGCTAAAACCAGTCAAGTCACCTTGTGGCCTTATTGTGCTTTCCTGTTATCTGGCCTTGGTCATGTGGTGGTTTTGAAAATGTTTAACCCCCAGAAGACCAAAAGTCACAATATAACAAAGACATCTGCTTCGGCATCTTTAATCTTCTCCATAATTTGCAAGAGATAATTATGATACCCATTTTACAGATGAGGAAAGTATGTTCAAAGAAGTTGAGTAATAGGTTGCAAATTACACATAAACAGCAAAACAAACACTACAAACTTGTATGTCACATCCCAAATCCATGCTTTTCCTATCTTTGCTGTTTTCTGAGCTTTTCCCCACACTTCGTGGGACACAAAACACTTTCATATACATAATGTCCTTTGGCCCTGAAAAATTTCTTATGAAATAACCAAACAAAGAAACTGAAATGCAGAACATTTAAGTGGTTTGCTTAAAGTCACAAAACATGTAAACAGCAGACAAGGTACCCAAATGCTTGTCTTTTGTAGGAAAGCACGTCCACCATTAGGCCAGACTAAAAAGTATAGAAATATTAAAGAGAAAACTATATTTAACTTAATGTTATAAACGTATATAAAGCTTCTTCCTGATGAAGTAGTTATACATAGAAACTATCCTTATGTCAGGAAAAGATTATTACAGATTATATATAAATTTTTTCCCAACTTCCTCTTAGTATTAGAAGAACTCAAGTAATATATGCAAAACGATGCATTTGCCAAAAAGCACACCTGGGATTGAAGGAATCTGCACATAGATCATGAAGCTCCAATATTTTAAAGTGAGGTTTTGTTTATTCAGAAAATGTGACTTTCTTAAAAACTACAGAGATTTGAATTAAAATATAAGTATGTGTAAAATGTGGTTTTAGTTTGCTGCACTAAATTAAGCAAACTTTAAAAATCAAACATTTAAAAATAGATTATATTTCATTTGTCTTGAAAATCTATCCAGAATGTATTGAGCTGCTGGGTTTTTTGGACAGTAGAATACAGAAGCAGATGTGGTAAGATTTTATATGAAGTTATAACTATAGGCGGGTTAAGCACAGTGGCTGACATCTGTAACCTTAGCACTCTGGGAGTCTGAGGCAGGTGGATTGCCTGAGCTCACAGCCTCAGCAAGAGTTAGACCCCACCACTAAAAATAGCTGGGCATTGTGGAGGGTGCCTGTAGTCCCAGTTACTAGGGAGGCTGAGGCAGGAGAATCACTTGAGCCCAAGAGCTTGGGGTTGCTGTGAGCTGAGATGCCACAGCACTCTACCTTGGGTGACAAAGTGAGATTCTGTCTCAAAAAAGAAAAAAAAAAACTATAGGAGTAGCAGTGAACATAGACAGATGTAGATGCATCTATGAGATGACAAGGACACTTTGAGGACAAGAACACAGGTAAAGTTTTCTGCTTTGTTAGCTTGAGGATATCAATAACTGAAATGGAGGACAAAGAAGGAGTATTTTTTACAGGAAAAGACATCACGTTCTTTACCTGATGATGTGCTTGAGAGTCTATGCAACATCCATATGGAGAAGGGAAGAAAATAGATAAGCTAGATAAATGGGACAGGATCTCAGAAGGAAGGTCCAGACTAGAGATGAAGAGCTAATAAACTGAGAAGGGAAAAATTGCTGAGGACAGAATGTTAATTGCCAACATAGAAGAAATGTCACGAAGATCAGAATGACTAGAAAAAATGCTAGAAGAGGAAAAAGTCAAGTAGGTTAAAAAAATCAAAATAAATTAATGTCTGAAAAGCCTAAAAAAGAAAGTTCCAAGCATAAGAAGAGGGGAGTTAGCAGCTCCAAATTTCAGAGGAAGCTTCTGGAAGAAAAGAACTAGGAAGAGGTAACAAAGCTTCCATACAATCGAATTTAAAAATGCCATATAATAGAAAAAAGTAATGAGACTTTTTCAGTAAGGCAAGAATAAAGGAATAAGGATGTAAGGAATGGAGGGAATGTTGAGAATTAATGATATCCTTTGAATTCTTATTGGATACAAGTGTTATGAAAAGGAACACAGAAGGATGATTTTACCAAACTTTCTAACTTGTAAGACAGATCACTAAAATAAGGAACCCAGAAGAAACAGGTTATGATAAACAAATTTTGGAGGTATTTTGTTTATAATTTCCCATGGTACATCCAAGATAGACGCTATGGAAATAAAAAGGGGGAAAGGCATCAGTCATATTGAAAAAAGACTGAGCAGCTGAAGAGCTATCCCAGTGGTCTAGGGTTAAAAAAAAAAAAAAAAGAAAGGATTGAAGTCATAAAGGAGAAAATACTGAGAGAAAAGGCAAAAGAAGGAATTGCAACCTCAAAGAAGAATGAAAAAGTAGAGGAATATGGTAATGTTATTGTGGTTTAATGTCAAGCATTGTAGTTGTACCTATAATACCTACCATATGACTTCGGGAGTGAAATAGCCAAAATAATAAAGAAAATTATTGAGGTACATGAGGGCAGAAATATTTGAGGCTGGAATGGATTATCCATTGGCATGGAAATTAGGATGACAATAGGAATTTGGAGAGAAGTTAAAATCCTGGCAAAAGTACTTGAAGAATATGGGGGAGAGGTCAGTACTTCAAGAGATGGGAGTCATATATATATGTATTAGTCTCATGTGTGGGAAAGGTGGAAAGTAACAGCAATGATTTGTATGTGACAACAGGAAAAGAGGCTAATTTGGCAAAAATTTCAGGACTTTTAGGCACATGACATTAAGAGAACAAATAGTCTCTGTTTATTAAGGAGGTTGTAGAATAAAATGGTATCCATGGAGAAGATTCAGAGTCCTGATAGAGTTTGAGAGTAAAGAGGCCATAGAAAGAATAGGGAGACAGAACCAGAAAAGAATAGGCACTGAGCAGAATCAGGATGGTAGAACTTTTAGAAGTAAGCTAAAGATGGAGGTCTTTATGTTTTAATCACATGTCTAAGATGATCAGATGAAAGTCACCTTGGAAATTATTGATATAAATCTTCAGCACTGGCATAGGATGTCTGAGGCCTGATTAGGCTGAGTCTGTAGCTTACATAAACTAGTGGCTTACTTATTGTTTAAATACTCCCTAAAGGAATCTGTGGTGATGGGGAGCAACGTTCTCTGGTCCCTGACTTTAAAGAGCCCACAGAGGAGAAAGGATCATCTCAGAAGTAAATACTTGATTTCAACTTCTGCAGCTTCAATAAGAGCCATTTTAAAACAGCCTCATCATGCGGTGGAGATAGGATGGCTGACTGAAGCCAGCTTTCCATGGAGGCTCCCATCAAGAAGGAGAGTTAAAGGACAGAAATTTAGCAAGTGATCTGGTGGATTATATCTGCACCAAGAGAAAATGTTGAAGAACACACATCAACCACACTGAGGTGAGCTGGGACCCCAAGGATACAAATAAAAGGTACAAAATCCATCACCAAGAGGACAGGAGTTCCCTCCCCCATGAGAACAGCTCAGAGTGCCCCACAAACAAATGAGCAGAGTGCAAAGGTCCTCCCACTACACTCCACAGGATAGACCATTTAAAAACTGGCCCTACCTTTTCCTACTAGGGTGCCACAGAGTTCTCCTGCCAGGAATAAAACTATATATTCTCTACTTGCAATTCTGAGCTCCCAGCACTCCCCTCCACACCCACTTTGAGCTCTGGAGGCCTTTTTCCCAGTTCAGACTCTTGGGTGATTTCTCGAAGGGTGTGGACAGGGCCTGGACTGCAGCCAGTGAGTGCTGATTCTGTGACACAGGAGTGAGGAGAGGATGGTTGGCTGAGGGGGAACCACAGAGGAGTGGCAGAGCCCTGAGTTGCAGAGCAAAAGCCGTTTTTGGTAACAATAGAACTCACCCCTGGATATTCTGAAGACACACCCCCTGTCTCCCTGGGCAACCAGAGGAGGCCTGGCATCTTCTCAGGCAGCAACCACTGGTGGACAGATCTGGAACAGAAACACAGGCCCCGTAAGTAAAGGGTTTGCCTGAGGCAGTACTAGCCTGGGTGGAGTGTGGGGACTAGAAAATGCACACGCAGTGCCAGGAGATTCCCAGAGCAGGGCTGACCCAAAGGACCACTTTAATGAGCCACAGACGCACCCAGCCCTCAGGTGATTGTCAGCCTATAGACAAAGGAAGGCAGGAGGATAGAACTGAAAGCTAACTGTGCTCCGAATACAACCCAGCAGGAACAAAGAAAGGCTCTGAGGCACAGGTTCTGGGAACTCAAAACAGTTTCTCTTCTGCAGGGGAATTTAGCAGGGACAGAAACAAATTCCTGCAAAGTTGTTCTATTCTGTCACTAACATCAATCCGGGGCGGGGCTGGAACTGAGTGTACACCCCCAGACTCCATCAAGTACCCGAGGTTGTCAGGCCTCACCTCCCCCTGCTGGATAGAGGTAGAGATCAGGGGCCTGCCTGAGCAGATAAAGATTTCCTTGTGATTCAGGCAAGTGCAACCCCGTGGAGTATCTGCTCATTGGAGTCAACTAGGTCACAGAACTGTGGGGCTATCAGTGATTGAGTGTGACTAAGGTGCAAGGTGGGGAAGGAGGCAACAACATTTTCAGCCAAATCTATTTGCTGGGTGGGTCCTCCTGGCTTCATGGAGCACCAGAACAAGTCATACTTGAGTTGTTAGCAGACCCCTGCAACCTAGTTGCCAGAGACGTTATAAACTCTCCCACTTGAGAAAGGTGCTGACTGAGACAATTGATTTGGACCTTTTGAACTGAGCCAATCAACCGAGGACTATCCAAGTTGTGCCCTGGGTGTGTGGTTGTGGGAAGGTTTGATTTTCCTTTTCCAATTGTTGCCTGTGTGGGGCGGGGTGACTTGATTGCTGGTATTTCTCCACAGCTGAGACTTCAACCCAGAGTAACTGTTTCACTAGGGTCAGACAGAGACCAGCGGAAAAGAAGACAGAACCATTAAGCCCCACCACACAAAACATATCCCCAGTATCTCTGGCCGTACCAAGGTAGAGGTCCTCAACAAAGCTCCATGGGAAAAGTCAAATGGTGTAAAATAATCATGCAGGGAAATCAGCTGAAAAACTCTGGGAACATGAATAATCAGAATACATCAACTCCCCCAAGTAAAGTTATGTTAGATGTAACCGAAGATCCAATTCATAAACAGCTGGCCAAAATGTTAGAAAGCAAATTCAGAATTTGGATTACAAACAAGATTAATAGAATGGAGGAAAGTATGGAATTAGAAATTCGAGGAACCATTCAAAAGTCGGAATTAGAAATTCGAGGAGAAATACAAAAGTTCTCTAAAGAATTTAATGAATTTTAACAAAAAAACACCAAAGATTTTGATGCAAGAATTTACAGCCCTGAAAGGTCTGAAAAATACAGTAGAATTCCTCAGTAACAGAATGGAGCAAGCAGAAGAAAGGATTTCTGACATTAAAGCCAAAGCCTTTGAACGCTCCCAAACTCTCAAAGAGGAAAAGAAATGGAGAGCAAAAATGGATCATTCTCTCAGAGAGTTATGGGATAATTTAAAGGAGGCTAATATCCACCTCATTGGAATCCCTGAAAGTGATGAAGTGGCTTCACAAGGCACAGAGGCCCTTCTCCATGAAATTATGAAAGAGAATTTTTACAGACATGCCAGGAGATTCTGAAATTCAGATAGCAGACAGTTTCACAACCCCAGCATGACTCAATTCCAATAAGACATCCCCCAGGCATATAATTAATTTCACTAAAGTTAATATGAAGGAGAAAATTCTGAAAGCAAACAGACGTAAAAAATACTTTACCTACAAAGGAAAAAATATTAGTATGACTGCAGATCTCTCTGCTGAAACTTTTCAAGCCAGAAGAGGGTTGTCATTGACTTTTAATCTCCTAAAACAAAATAACTTTCAACCCCGGATCTTGTATCCAGCTAAACTGAGTTTCATTTATGATGGACAAATTAAATACTTTAATGACATTCATATGTTGAAGAAATTTGCCATAACCAACCAGCTATTCAGGATATTCTCAGCCCTATCCTCTATAATGACCAGCCCCATCCTCTACCACAAAAGTAAACTCAGTCAGAAACTTTTGATCAAACTTCAATTTCCACAGTGGCAAAGGATTAAAAATGTCTACAGGACTTTTGAAAAATTCAATACCCAAAGTGTTCCTAGACTTATCAATATTCTCCATTACTGTGAACGGCTTAAACTGTCCTCTAATGAGACATAAGTTAGCTGACTGGATACAAAAACTCAGACTAGATATTTGCAACACACAACAGTCACATCTTACCTTAAAAGTTTAATATAGACTCAGGGTGAAAGGATGGTCGTTTATATTTCAGGCAAATGGTAATCAGAATAAAGCAGGTGTTGCAATTCTATTTGCAGACACAATAGGCTTTAAAGCAACAAAAGTAAGAAAGGATAAGAATGGTCACTTCATATTTCTTAAGAGTAATACCCAATATTATGAGATTTCAACTATTAATATTTATGCAACAAACCAGAATGCATCTCAATTTATAAGAGAAACTCTACCAGACATGAGCAACTTGATTTTGTCCAGTTCCATAATAGTTGGAGATTTCAACACTCCTTTGGCAGTGTTGGATAGATCCTCCAATAAGAAGTTGACCAAAGAAATTTTAGATTTAAACCTAACAATCCAACATTTGGATTTAGCAGACATCTACAGAATATTTCATCCCAACAAAACTGAATACACATAATTCTCATCAGCCCGTGGAACATACTCCAAAATTGATCACATCTTAGGTCACAAGTCTAACCTTAGTAAATTTAAAGGAATAGAAATTATTTCTTGCATCTTCTCGGACCACCATGATACAAGTACTCAGTAACAGGAATCTGCACTCTCATACAAAAACATGGAAGTTAAATAACCTTAAGCTGAATGACAGTTGAGTCATAGATAATATTAAGAAGAAAATTGACAAATTTTTGGAACAACAACAACAACAAAAAAAAAAAAAAAAAAAAAAACAATGAAGACATGAATTATCAGAACCACTGACAGTCCTAAAAATGAAATTCACAGCACTGCAAGCCTTCCTCTAGAGAACAAAAATAGAGGAAGTTAAAGACTTAAAGGGCCAGCTCAGCAAGTGAAAAAGGAAGAACATTCCAACCCCAAACCCAGTAGAAGAACAGGAATAACAAAAAATAGAGCAGAATTAAATGAAATTGAAAACAAAAGAATTATACAACAGATCAATAAATCAAAAAATTCATTTTTTGTAAAGGTCAATAAAATAAATAAACCTTTGTCTAACCTAACAAGGAAAAAAGGAGTAAAATCTCTAATTTCATCAATCAGAAATGACAAAGGTGAAATAACAACAGACTCATCAGAAATTCAAAAAATCCTTAATGAATATTACAAGAAAGTTTATTCTCATAAATAATTCTAAAGAAAAATTGACCAATATTTGGAAGCATGTCACCTTCCAAGACTTAGACAGAATCAACTGGAAATGTTGAACAGGCCATATCAATTTCTGAAATAGCATCAACCATACAAAATCTTTCTAAAAATAAAAGCCTGGTACCAGATGGCATCACGTCAGAATTCTACGAAATCTTTAAAGAGAAACTAGTACCTATATTATTCAACCTGTTCTAAAATATAGAAAAAGAAGGAAGACTACCCAACACATTCTTGAAGCAAATATCACCCTGATCCACAAACCAGGTAAAGACCCAACAAGAAAAGAAAATTGTAGACCAATACCATTAATGAATATAGATGCAAAAATATTCAACAAGATCCTAACAAGCAGAATCCAGCAACACATCAAACAAATTATATATTATGACCAAGTCGGTTTTATTCCAGGGTCTCAGGCTGGTTCAATACATGTAAATCTATAAGTATAATTCAGCACATAAACAAAGACCATATGATTCTCTCAATTGATGCAGAACAAGCTTTTGATAATATCCAGCATCCCTTCATGATCAGAACACTTAAGAAAATTGGTATAGAAGGAACATATCTTAAACTGAGGGGCCATCTAAAGCAAATCCACAGCCAATATTGTATTAAATGGATTTAAATTGGAATCATTTCCACTCAGATCAGGAACCAGACAAGGCTGCCCATTGTCTCCTTTTCTCTTTAACTTTGTAATTGAAGTTTTAGCCACCACAATTAGGGAAGAAAAGGCAATCAAGGGTATCCATATATGGTCAGAACAGATCAAACTTTTGCTCTTCACAGATGATAGGATTGTATATCTCAAACTCCTGGGTTTGGCGCTGCCTGGAACTCCA
>CAUYPK010104727.1:0-56385 GCA_963574355.1 Loris lydekkerianus | reverse complement strand
TTGGCCAAAGGTTTATCTATTTTATTGATCTTTTCAAAGAACCAACTTTTGGATTTATTGATCTGTTGTATAATTCTTTTGTTTTCAATTTCATTTAATTCTGCTCTGATTTTGGTTATTTTTTTTTCTTCTGCTGGGTTTGGAGTTGAAGTGTTTTTCTTTCTCCAGTTGCTTGAGATGTTCCATTAAGTTATTAACTTCTTCTCTTTCCGTTTTCTTGAGGAAGGCTTGCAGTGTTAAAATTTCCCTCTTAGGACTGTCTTTGCAGTATCCCAGAGGTTCGGGTAATTTGTGTCTTGATTGTTGTTTTGTTCCAAAAATTTGGTGATTTCCTTCTTAATCTTGTCTATAACCCATGTATCCTTCAGCGTAATGTTGTTTAGCTTCCATGTTTTTGTAAGGTTATGTGGTTATGCAGGTTCCTGTTGTTATTTACTTCAACTTTTATACCATGATGGTCTGAGAAGATGCAAGGAATAATTTCTTTTTTTAAAAATTTTCTGAGGTTAGATTTGTGGCCTAGGATGTGGTCGATTTGGAGTATGTTCCGTGGGCTGATGAGAAGAATGTGTATTCAGTTTGGTTGGGATGAAATGTTCTATAGATGTCTGTTAAGTCCAGATATTGAATGGTTACGTTTAAATCTAAAATTTCTTTGCTTAGCTTCTTTTTGGAGGATCTACCTAGCATTGCTAAAGGGGTGTTCCAACTACTATGGAAGTGGTGGAAATTGACTGGCTCATGTCTGTTAGAGTTTCTCTTATAAATTGAGGTGCGTTGTGGTTGGGTGCATGAATATTAATAATTGAGATCTCATCATATTGAGTATTACCTTTAGCAAATATGAAGTGTCCATTCTTATCCTTAATTATTTTGGTTGGTTTAAAGCCTATTGCATCTGTGAACAGGATTGCAACGCCTGCTTTTTTTTACTTTCCATTTGCCTGGAATATAGATGACCATCCCTTCACCTTCAGTCTATATTTGTCTTTTAATGTAAGATGCAATTCCTGGATGCAGCAGATATCTGGCTTGAATTTTTGTATCCAGTCAGCCAACCTGTGCCTCTTTAGAGGACAATTTGAACCATTTACTTTAATTGAGAATATTGATAAGCCTTTCGGGAGTCCAGTGGACATTTTTATTCCTTTTGCGACTGTGGAAGTTGGAGTTTGATCAAAAAATTTTTGGGTGTTTACTTTTGTGGTGGAGAATTACGCTGGTCTTTATGGAGGATAGGTCAAAGAACGTCCTGGAGAGCTGGTTTAGTTGTGGCAAATTTCTTCTACATGTGAATGTTGTTGAAGTATTTAATTTTTCCGTCATAAATGAAGCTCAGTTTGGCTGGGTACAGGATCCTGGGTTGAAAGTTATTTTACTTTAGGAGATTAAAAGTCCATGACCATCGTCTTCTAGCTTGAAAGGTTTAAGCAGAGATATTTGCAGTTATTCTAATATTCTTCCCCTTGTAGGTAATGGTTTTCTTTCATCTGGCAGCTTTCAGAATTTTCTTCTTCATATTAACTTTAATGAAATTGATTATGATATGTCTGGGGTTTGTCTTATTCGGGTTGAGTCGTGCTGGAGTTCTGAAAGTGTCTGCTATCTGAATTTCAGAATCTCTTTGCATATATGGAAAGTTCTCCTTCATAATCTCATGGAGAAGAGACTCTGTGCCTTGTGAAGCCACTTCTTCATTTTCGGGGATCCCTATAAGACGAATGTTGGTTTTCTTCGAATTATCCCAGAGCTCTCTGAGAGAGTGGTCTGTGTTTGCTCTCCATTTCTCTTCTTCTTTGAGGGTGTGGGAGTGATTGAAAGCTTTGTCTTCAATGTCAGAAATCCTTTCTTCTGCTTGCTCCATTCTGTTACTTGGGGACTCTACTGTGTTTCTCAGATCTTTGAGGGATGCAACTTCTTGTCTCAATGTGTCAAAATCTTTGGTCATTTGTTCTTTGAATCTGTTGAATTCTTGAGATAACTTTTGGAATTCTAATTTGATCTTATTTGCTATCCAGATCCTGAATTCAATTTCTGATATCTCAGCTATTTGTTTGTGTCTTGTGCTGTTTCTGCCCCATTGATCCTTGGGGGAGTTGATCTAGTCTCATTATTCATATTGCCAGAGTTTTCTGTTGATTTCACCTCATGGTTGTTTTTCACCATTGCCTCTGGCCATCCCCAGAGTTGGGGAGGTGTCTCTTGAAGATTAGACCCCAGTGGGATCACTCTATTGTTGCTGGATCTTTGTAGGGAGTGACCCTGTGTAGTTCCTCTTGGGCTGCTCTAGCTAGGGAGTTCTGGTTGTGGAAGCATCTCTGGTGTGTGACATACCCAGATCCAGCAACAGGGCTGGGGGTGGTGCGCATGGTTCTGGGAGTGTCTGGCGCCCAGTGACTTTGGCACAGAGAGCCCAAGGCTTCAGCAGTCTCTGGCCAGGAGAAGGGCTCTGCGCACAGGCAGGGAGGGCTCCAGAGGACATGCAGCTACCAGGGTCCCTAGCCAGATAAATGGGCTAGTCTGGAGGCTGGGAGGACACAGGAGGGAGGACACAGGGTTGCGTGGCTCCCGCAGTTCCTGGTCAGGGAATGTGGAGGCCTGGTGGGTGCGGGTCATGGGTCGGGAGTTGCTGCACAGCTCTTATGGAGGTCTGGGCGGTGCCAAGCCCAGGAGTTTGAGATTGCTATGAGCTGTGACGTCATGGCACTCTACCCAGGGCAACAGGCCAAGGCTCCAGTGTGCCAAAACCGTCTCACTCTGCCCCTAAGGATTAAGGCTGTAAGGCATCTCAGTCCCCACCTTTAGGCTGCTCAGTCACTTAGTTTCTTTGTCCCTCCCGATCTTTGCTCTGGGACTCTGAGGGCAGAGCTTGCCAGAGCAGTTTTTTCAGTGGCTCAGTCTGGGGCCCCAGACAATGCCCAATGTTCTCCACACTTCTGCTCAAGCTCTCCCCAAGGCAGCTCAACTGAGCGCCAAGTCCAAGGACACAAAAATAGTTCACAGGTAAGGCTTTTCCATTTTGCAATCTCACTGCTGCTTGTACTCATGGTTGCTGGCGTGATTAGGTCAATCGAACACACGCAGCCACTTGCCAGTTTTCCACTGTTTTTGTCTTCCTCCTGGGATCCAGAAGTACCTTGCTGGCTCCCTGTATCCTCAAAGGGATGATCATAGGCAGATCCCACCAGCCAGAGATGCCTGGAGTCTTGTCTCGCCAGACTCGCTGTGCCCAGTTGCAAGGAAGCTGTTACCCTGCCGCCATCTTTAATCCAAATCTGTGTTATTGGCCAGCTATTTCTTTTCTTAGAGTTTCATAGTTTTCTATATAGAGATCTTTCACATCCTTTGTTAGATAAACTTCCAAGTATTTCATCTTCTTTGGCCCTACTGTGAATGGAATAGAGTCCTTAACTGTTTTTTTCAGCTTGACTATTGTTGGTATATATAAAGGCCACCGATTTATGAATGTTCACTTTGTAACTTGAGACACTGCTGTATTTCTTGATCACTTCTAAGAGTTTTGTAGTAGAATTCCTGGTGTTTTCCAGATATACAATCATATCATCTGTGATGAGCGAAAGTTTGATCTCTTCTGATCCTATATGGATACTCTTGATCATCTTTCCTTCTCTAATTGCAGCGACTAAAACTTCCATTACAATGTTAAAGAGCAGTGGAGACAATGGGCAGCCTTGTCTGGTTCCTGATGTGAGTGGAAATGATTTCAATTTAACTCCATTTAATATGATATTGGCTGTGGGTTTGCTGTAGATGGCCTCTATCAGTTTAAGAAATGTCCCTTCTATACCAATTTTCTTAAGTGTTCTGATCATGAAGGTTGCTGGATATTATCAAAAGCTTTTTCTGCATCAATTGAGAGAATCATATGATCTTTGTTTTTTAATTTGTTTATGTGCTTATAGATTTATGTATATTATGTATAAAACCGACTATAGATTTATGTATATTATGTATAAAACCGACTTGGTCATGCCAGAGTGAGAATTAAGCTTTTTAAAGGAGTTTGGATGTGTTAGAGGAAGACTAAAAATGGATGATAAGGTAACACAAAATCATGAGATTTCACTACAGAATTTACAAGGAGATAAATTTCATTTAGGTAGGTAGCTTCTAATTTAGTCTCCATTTTACAGCTGGACCACTGAACTTAGGGAGAGCCCATTAACAATAGGGCCAAAGAAGCATTTGAAGTTTCCAGAGTCTAATTTTTATACATGTGAAAATCAAGTGTAGCTGGAAGATAGAACACGTAGATACCCAACAATCAAATATCTCACTTTTATGCTGGATCTTAAGTTCTCCAAAGAAAGGGAATGCCATGGGTTTAGACAGTGCAATTTTCCCATAGTGCCCCTCACTGCAAGGATAGTTCCTGGAGACAGGGAGGCAATCCAACCCTTCTCAGCCCATTCTGATCAGCTCATCCCCAGCCTCCAGATGTCCAAACAATGCTTTTCTTGTCTAAACATGCAAAGAAATGTGTTGTCCCCAGAAGTAATTACCTTTTATCATGAAGGCTGTCAGCCATTTCCAAAATTGCAACCCTCACCACTGACTTGTCAGTCATTGCACAAAGTTCATGTTCTCTCATAGTACAAGGTAATGTCTTGTAGCCCCCAAATCCAGAGAGATCAGGGAACTCAATGCAAAAGAGAGCAGAGCTTTAGACTAGAGAAACCTTCTCAGGACTCTTGGGCTCCACAATGAATACAAAGTTCCCCAATAAGGGAAATTGCAGAATCTTTTTTTTTTTTTTTTTTAAGACACAATCTCATTTTGTCACCCTTGGTAGAATGCCATCGCATCACAGCTCGCAGCAACCTCCAGCTCTTGGGCTTGGGCGATTCTCTTGCCTTAGCCTCCCGAGTAGCTGGGACTACAGGTGCCTGCCACAATGCTTGGCTATTTTTTGGTTGCAGTTCAGCCGGGGCTGGGTTCAAACCTGCCACCTTTGGTATATGGGGCCAGCGCCCTACTCACTGAGCGACAGGCACTGCCCAAAGTGCAGCATCTTTTTCTGGTTCCTCAAGAATCCTCAGGGCTGCTAGAAGTCACCTAGATTTTTTGAAGGATAAGAAAAACTGGAAAGAAAAGGAACAATTCTCAGAGAAGCCATATTGGGGAGATTGTAAGCTTTCCACAAGGCATACATCATGATGACAAGAAAGGCACTAAACAGAGAGACTGAACATATAATTTTTTTAGAATGAGGGGTTTCAGTTGACTGAAAAAATTTTACTAGGAACAGAATCCAAAAGAGAACAAAAGAGAAGAAAAAGGCTTTTTTGGGGGGTGGGAGTGAGGAGAGTTGGGGGAGGATTCATGTTTTCCAAAAACAAACTATAAATTAAAGCCTCAATATCAACTTTTTATTAAGCTGGTTTCTGATCATAGAACTCTTAAAATTTTTTTCTCTGGTTATAATTGCCTCTTCTAGTCATTTTACTTTTGCTGTTGTTGCTAGCTGGGCTTCATTCACTGAATGGACAGCCCACAGAAGTAGCCACTCCACTGCACTGGCTGCTCATTGCCCTTTCTTGCCTCACAGTGATATACAGCTCTCAGTGAACAATCACTTTAAATCTGTTGGTGTTTCCAGGGCGTCTGCATATTCACATGGTAATCTATAAGCATCTAAACTATAAACCATAACACTCTAAGCAGAAGTGGCTGGCCACCTTGAGATTTCCCACATATGAGAGGTTCATTTCCTTCCCCCATTTCTTAATCTCTCAGGTTCTGGTTGGCTAACTAAATGTTTTGGGGTATGCAGGTATATGCCAACCTACCTGCAAAGGCTGATGGAACTAAGAGGCTGAAGAAAAGATGGAAAAATGCAGTTTCCCAGAAAACAAAATTTAATAAGGATTTATGAACAGAAGTGCTGTCTGGAGTGTGAGAGAACAAATTCCAACTGTCTGTTATGAAATAATGTTCAAATTCCAACTGTCTTTTATGAAATAATGTTAATGGAGAAATGTGTGGTCACTGCAAATTCTCATTATTAACATTGTACTTATTTTGCTTTCTATGTGACTGTGACTGTGACTGTGACTGAGATAATGCAAAACATCCTGAGCCATAAATTATCAGTGGCAAACACATAACAAAGACACCTCAAGACATGCATATGGAATAGGATGTCTAGGGCAGCAGCAAAACTTGCTGACTTGTGACACTAGTTAGGCTTTGTAACAATAACAAAGTTGTAGTCATATGCAGAGTAAGAAAGAGGGCATGAGTGTTAGCTGCAATAGTTGCAACCACATGCACAAAAAATTGATCACTTAGCTGGGCAGAAATACCTTAGGCAGGTACTAGTCAGACCAGTGAACAACAGGTGTCAAACACATGTTTCCCATACTAGATACATGAACACAGAAAAAGGAAAAAAAAAAAAAAAAAAGTCATGTGGGCACGTTAATGCCACATCTTGTCATTTTTTTTTTTTGTAACTTTTTACTTGTAACTTTTTCTTTATACTTAATTTGTTTTAATTTCTATAAATACCAGTTGGAACCTGGAGTCAGGCCCCACTGCCACACTCTGACAGTGTTTGGCTACCCAGGACCTTGGGTTGTGTGGTCATATTACACTGAGCATTTCACCCCTTGTCTTAATGATGTTCCCAGAAACCTAGAGGCTCTGCCCCACCAGGGCTTGCCTCACTTGGGTAGTCACAAGATGGTTAGTCCTCACACTTTCCCTCTAAAAAATAGTCTTTTGGTAAAAAACGTGTAGCTGCTCATGCCTCGCATTTTCTTGTGAAACTTGTGACCACTAGGGAAGTTAGCATCTTTATGAGATGTTACCTATGCTATAGGTATTGTTTCTTTGTGAGGGGTTATCTATGCTTTGGGGATTATTTAAATGCTGCAGAACATTCTGAAATTCAGGAGTCAAACATAAGTCATCATGATGGTTTCACTTCAAGATGTCATCACTCTTGCTATCTGTTCTCCTGCATATGTGGCTCAACCTGATAATAAAGTCCTTATCTCAGATAACTTGTTAAATGGTCAGATGTACTCTTTCTCAGGTTATAAAATTAACATTTTCATGTCAGAAGCCAAGAACAAGTTACTCTCTTCATATCTTATTCCAGACAGTAAATTCTTTATTGTTCTTTTAAATGATAGTCTAAGCTTATTTTCGAAATGAGTTGCTGGAGGAAATATTTGAGGTAATAAATATGTATATTTTAGATTGATATTTGTTTTTGAAAGATAAATTTCTATAATGTACAGTGGAATTATTAACATTTACACTAGAATCAGACATTAGGTTTAAAGCTTTGCCACTTTGGGTAACACTGAGCTACTTATAAAAACTTTTTCTGTTTGGTTTCTCATCTGTGAAAAAACATTGATAACAAAAATGCCTGCTTCTTAGTGTCAAGGTGAGGATTAAACAAATTAATTTAAATAAAGCCTTTGGAGCAGTGTTGGCACATAGTAAACAACCAATGAATGTCAATTGCTTTTATTTCTTTTAATTTTAATGAAGGAGGAGTTCTTGATCTCCTATATTCATATATAGAGCTCAGTACTACAAACATAGTAATAACTTTCTGTTTGTTATGAGGTGATGAATTATATCAATAATTTTTCCTGAAAAAAAAAAAAAACTATTTGAGATTTGAGGCTTCTCAAAAGCAGCAAAAATATATAAGTAATAAATAAGCTCTTCCTATGGAGTAAATAATCATACTTACATGTTATATCTCTTATGCCAGTTTAAAGAACCAGAGTTAATCAAGACCTCTCTCACTCACTTGTTTATAGAAATATCCTAAGTTTTATGTAATATGTCATTTCTCCTTCCCATATCTTCTATCTCCTATAAAAATGAAAGACATAGCTCAGAAAACAAATTACCCAGTCTACAGATCAAGATGGTGGACCAGAAGCCTCATCAGCTGAGTTCTCCTAGGATAACTGGAAAAAAACAGAGAATCCAGAATTACCTGGCACAAGGAACTTACATAGAGTCATACCTCAGGGTGCACAGTGAAGGTGGTGAGCTTGATATAGTGCATGATCCTGAGCAGTGAAAATCTGATAAATTAGGCAAGTGATTGCAACTGGCTGGGATTGGCTGGCTGCCCACAGAGGCCCAGGGGCAGAGGGAAGAAGTCTTTCTGGTATTTTTAGTTGTTGGGGGAAGCTGCATGTTGAGTGGAAAGCTTGAAAGATTGGGCCTACTTGAACAGTATACAGCAACCAGATTTGAATGCCAGTTGGAGTATATTTGCCATAGGTTTGGTGGCTGATGAGGCAGCCATACTAAGAAGGTCTTAGAGGCCAAGGGGCTGCCATTGTGGGAAGGTCATAACAAGGTCTTAGTAGGGACCTAAAGCACAGCCATCTTAATTCTGTTTGCCAGGATCAGAACTCCACTCTTGGGAGAGGCTGAGGGATCCCCACCACCCACAAGAACTGGAGTCAGGGGGCACTGGGAGACCTGCCTCTAAAGGATTCTTGTGAGCTTTAACATCCCAACCCGGCAAGGTCTGAATGCTGAGGAAACAATCAGATGATCACCATAGGTAACTAAGTTAGGAATAAGGACCACAGATGTTGCTGGCTGTGCTCTCCATCTCCTAAAAAAAAGCACAGCATCACCTGGTATTCCAGTGACATGTTGCAAAATACTGTCATTAAGAGCAAGGACTTCTATTTGAAGCCAAAGAGGCAGAAAGAAGGAAAAATGAGAATAAGGAGGTGAACAAAAACACGGAACCAATAGAAAAATTGAGGAGAAACCAATAGAAAAATTAGAGCAACATGAAAAATCAAATCAGAGCAATTCCCCCAAGGGACTGTGAGGCAGTAATGCAGAAGACTCCACCTATAAAGAGTTAATGGACTTACCAAAAAGGGAATTTAAAATATGGATGATAAAGACAATAAAAGGAATGGACTAGAAAATGGAAAGACAGAACCAAAAGTCAGAAGAGAAATATGTAGAATATAGAAAGGATATGGCAGAGCTTAAAGAAATGAAGAAGACAATCAGGAAAAGTAAAGATGCAGTAGAAAGTATCAAAAATAGGTTAGACCATGGAGAAAAAGGAACCTCAGAGCTAGGAGGATAAAGTTTTATTATTTATTTATTTTTGCAGTTTTTGGTCGGGGCTGGGTTTAAACCCACCACCTCCAGCATATGGGGCTGGTGCCCTACTCCTTTGAGCCACAGGTGCCACCCAAGGATAAAGTTTTTGAGTTAACCCAGGTAGTTAAAGAGGCAGAAAAGAAGAAAGAGAAAGCAGAACTGGCACTTAAAGAACAACAAAACTCCATGAAGCTTTCAAACATATGAATAATAGGGATTCCTGAAGGGGAAGAAAATTATTCCAAAGCAGTGGTTCTCAGCCTGTAGGTCACGACCCCTTTGTAACAATGAAAATATGTCCTGCATATCAGATATTTAAGTTACGATTCATAAGAGTAGCAAAATTATAGTTATGAAGTAGCAATGAAAATAATTTTATAGTTGGGGATCACCACAACATGAGGAACTGTATTAAAGGGTCACAGAATTAGGAGGCATTAGGAAGGTTGAGAACTGCTGTTCCAAATGAATGGAAGCCCTACTAGAGACTATCATAAATGAAAACTTCCCAAGTTTTAATGAAGATCTTGACACAATCCTTTCAGATGAATATTGAACTCCAGGTCATCTCACCTCAGACAGAGCCTCTCCAAGGCATATTGTAATGAATTTGTCCAAAGTCAAGATGAAAAAAAAAAAATTCTGCAAGCAGCCAGGAGTAAGTACCAACTAACCTACAGAGGCTGAGCCATTCAGCAGACTTTTCAACTGAAACCTTCCAAGCCAGAGAACATGGTCATCCACATTCAATGTTCTTAAACAAAACAATTTTCAGCACAGAATTCTGTATTCTGGCAAACTAAGCTTCAAAACTGATGGAGAAATCAAATCTTTTGTGGATATACAAGCACTGAGAAAATTTGCCACAACAAGACCAGCTCTACAGGAAATACTTAGACCTCTTCTCAACACTGACCATCACAATGGACCACCACAATGGACCAGCAAAGTAAACACCCAGAAGCTAACAGTCAAAACTTAACTTCCATAATGGCACAAAGGATAAAACTACACAACAAACATTCACAAAATAACATAAATAAAACTCCACTGAATTCATCCCTGAAGAGGCACAGGCTGGCTGATTGGATATAAAACCACAAGCCATCCATATGTTGCCTCCAGGATACACACATAGCCTTTAAGGACAAGTCAAGACTCAGGGTTAAGGGATGGAAAACAGTATTTCAAGACAATGGAAATCAGAAGAAAGGAGGGGCTGTAATCTTATTTTCAGATACAAGCATGTTTAAAGCAACTAAATTTAAGAAAGACAAAGATTGACAGTTTAAACTGGTCAAAGGAACAATAAAACAAGATATTTCAGTTTTAAATATTTATGCACCCAACTTAAATGCTCCCAGATTTATGAAATGCTTGATGGATCTGAGCAATATGATATCCTATAACACCATAATAGACAGGGACCTTAATACCCACTGACAGAACTGGAAAGATCCTCTAAACAGAAAGTAAACAAAGATGCAAAGGACTTAAATGTGATCCTAGAACAGATTAGATTAATAGACATTTACAGAACACACCATCCAAAAGCTAATGAATACACATTTTTTCTTGTCAGCCTATCATACATACTCCAAAATCGACCATATCCTAGGATACAAATAAAACCTCAGCATAGTTAAAAGAATAGAAATTACACCTTGTATCTTCTCAGACCACAATGCAATAAAGGTGGAACTCAACTCCAACAACAGCATCTATCCCCACACAAAGACCTGGAAATTAAACAACCTTATGCTGAATGATAGTTGAGTTCAGGAGGAGATAAAAGAGGAAATAGCCAAATTTCTCAAACATAACAACAATGAAGATACAAGTTACCAAAACCTGTGAGATACAGCAAAAGCAGTTTTATGAGGGAAAATTATTACATTAGAGCATGAAGCATCTTATGGAATTGGAAAAAGAAGAACAAACGAATCCCAAACTGAGCAGAAGAAAAGAAATAATCAAAATTAAATCAGATATTAATGAAATTGAAAATAAAAGAATCATTCAGAAAATGAATAAAATAAAAAGTTGTTTTTTCAAAAAAATAAATAAAATCAATAAAACTTTGGCCAGGTTAATTAGAAACAAAGAAGTAGAATCTCTAATAATGTCAATCAGAAATGACAAAGGGTAAATGGCAACAGATGCCACAAAGATACAAGAGATCACCTCTGAGTACTACAAGAAAATGTATGCCCAGAAATTTGACAATGTGGAGGAAATGGATCAATACCTGGAAGCATATCCTCTCCCTAGACTTAATCAAGAAACAATAGATCTCTCTTGGACAGATCAATTTCAAATTGAAATTGAAAAAAACAATAAAAAAAACTCTCAGCAAATAAAAAGCCCTGTTTCAGATGGCTTCACACCAGAATTCTATCAAAACTTCAAAGCAGAATTTATACCCATACTGCAGAAATTATTCCAAAAAATTGAGAAGGAAGAAAGGAATCTTCCCCCAACACATTCTACAAAGCAAACATTACCCTGATACCAAAAATAGGAAAAGACCGAACTAAAAAGGAAAATTTGCTACGAGTTTCACTAATGAATATAGATGCAAAAATTCTCAACAAAATTCTAGCCAATCAATTACAACTATACATGAAAAAAATCATTCGTCACAATCAAGTAGGTTTCATCCCTGGGTTGCAAGGCTTTAACATATGCAAGTCCATAAACATAATTCATCATATTAATAGAAGCAAAGACAAAGATGATCTTCTCAATAGATGCAGAAAAAGCATTTGATAAAATTCAGCATCCTTTTCTCATTAGAATACTTAAGAATATAGATACAGGTGGCACATTTCTTAATCTGATTGAAACCATCTACAGCAAACCCACAGCTAATATTATACTGAAAGAAGTAAAACTGAAAGCTTTTTCATTTAGAACTGAAACCAGACAAGAGTGTTCTCTATTGCCACTGCCGTTCAACATAGTACTAGAGATTCTAGCCAACACAATCAGGCCAGAGAAGGAAATAAAGGGCATTCAAATGGGTTCAGAGGAGGTCAAATGTTAACCTCTTTGCTGACAATATAATCTTGTACTTAGAGAACCACAAAAACTCAACCAGAAGACTCCTAGAAGTGATTAAAAACTACAGCAATGTCTAAGGATATAAAATCAATGTCCATAAATCAGTAGCTTTTGTATATGACAATAACAGCCAAGATGATAAAGTAACCAGGACACACTTCCCTTCTCAGTAGCTTCAACAAAAAAAAAAAAAAAAAAGAAAGAAAAGAAAAGAAATATCTAGGAATATACCTAACAAAAGAGGTGAAGGATCTCTACAAAGAAAATTACAAAATCCTAAGAAAATAAATAGCAAAAGATATTAACAAATGGAAGAACATACCATGTTCTGGCTGGAAAGAATCAACATTGTGAAAATGTCTATACTACCAAAGCAATCTACAGATACAGTTCAATCCCCATTAAAATACTATCATCAAACTTTCAAGACTTGGAAAAAAAAAATGCTTTGTTTTGTATGGAACCAGAAGAAACTTTGTATATCCAAGGCAATTCTTAGTAATAAAAAGAAAGCTGAGAGTATCACTCTACCAGACTTTTAGCTACACTACAAGGTCATAGTGATCAAAACTGCCTGGTATTGGCACAAAAACAGAGACATTGACATTTTGAACCAAAAAGGAAAACCATGAGATGAAACTAACAACTTACAGCCACCTGATCTTCAATAAACCAAACAAGAACATATGCGGGGGAAAGGAATCTATTCAATAAATGGGAGAACTGAATAACCACATGTTAAATACATGGGATGGGGCAAGTGGGGAGTGGGGGTTATGGTGTATGGTCCACCTCTTGGGGGTGGGACACAATTATAAGAGGGAATTTATCTAACAAATGCAATCAGCATAACCTAATTCTTTGTACCCTCAATGAGTCCCAAACAATAAAAAATATAAAAAAAAAAAAAAAATTAGAAAACAACAAACAAACAAAAAATGGAAACAAATTACCCAAGCAAAGTGCGATTCTTCTTGGGCTAGAAAATAACAGTAAATTGAAACATAATATTGAGCAGTAGTATAGATTGTCAAGAATTAAAAACTTAAAATAAATGTAAAGTGCCCAATATTTTTATAACAATGTGTTTATATAGGGTTTATTTCTAAATGACTTGATGTATTTATAAATGTAAAAAGTTAATACATCCAAGCCACTTATTAAATACTCAATTAGATTGACATCACCTTATTGATTCATTTATTTATTAATTAACATATTTATGAAAGGATTATTATAGGCTAAGTGCATAATAATCTGAAGCTTATTCAAATTAGTGCTGTATCTTGTTTTTGGATATCCTATATACTTTGATTCTTTTTTATTGTTATGCATCAAAAATTGTGAGATGATTAAAGGCAGACACTGGCCAAAAGAATTTTATTTTCTTTTATTTTCTGTTTAACAGGGTACCAATGTAGCCATTGTTTGTGTCTTTCTCTTCCTTAAAGTGATGTGTCTTAATTATAGAGCTAGCAGGGCCCCCAGAACTGGGTTTCCTACCTTGGCAAGAGGGAAGAACACAACGTGGGGTTGCCTCTTAGGTAGTAAAACCTTTGTAAGCCCAGATGGGCAATTGCATCTAGGGAGCATACTGACTCCTTTTGTTCTATCTTTTTAGCAGAAATTGTTAATTTGTGGTAACTTTAGTCAAAATATTCTCATCGTATCTGGTTCTGCTTTCTCTCTACTCACACAACCATAATTTCTCAACAAAGGCACTTGAAACCGAGGTTTCCTACTTATTGTTAGAGCTTTTCATCCTATGTTTGGATGGAGCCCAGAAATCCAGAAATTTTACTTGATAAAAATAGTTAACAGTCTTTTAATTTCATGCTTTCTTGAGAGAAAGAAAAATTGTGACATGGCAGTGCCAGGGAATTTTGAACCCACACATGGTACTTTCCAAAGGATCTTTCATAGTACATGAGTTACACATATTAAATGAAAATATAAACGTGTGAATTAGTTATACCTGGTAAATGAAGTTGGTAACAAGTCAAACATAAGGTCTTTAGAGTCTGAGAAAAAATTGGTTCTGAAAGAGTATACTGAAAAAAGTAAAGAAAGTATTTCTGACAGAGGACACAGCATTCATTAGAAACCAAGGCCTAAAAGTATCTTATGATGACTTTAAGGGATTAATAGTCCCTGTGGCCAAAATGTGGAATGACAAAGGGAAGAGGCTCTGATCTGGCAGGCTTGTGAGCTGTTTAAGAGGCTTAGACTTTACCCGAAAGTCCAGTGCAGTCAGGGAAGGGTTTGAACAGAAAAGTGAGACATCTGATTTGTGTTTTTCAAGCTGCAATGTACAAGCATTGGAGGAGGGCAGAATATATGTGAGGGAGTCAGTTAACATATTTGCTGAATTGATCTTTTGTTTGGTTGAGATTTTGTTTGATTTTTAAAAAGCAGTTCTTAAGATTACTCCTTTTGCTTGTCATGTGTAATCCTCACATATCCCTTCTGAGAGTGTCTTTCTATTATATCTTTAAATTCTACTTATTTTTCAAGGACACTGTGGAAGAGCCCTTTCAGAAAACTTTTCCTGATCTTACCATTAATACATGAGGGACAATGAAAGTTTTGAGATACTTTAAGAAAAGTGAAATTTTTTTCTTTAAAAAATTAAGAAAAGTGAAATCATTTTGTTTACTATATGTTCTCAGCATAATCACCATGACATTCTATGCACTCTTGCATTCTTATAAACTATTTTGGAAAACACTCTTTCCACTCATTTTCTTCATGTGCTGTAAGCTCACTTTCATAGGCATGAATAGCTTCTCCAGGGCTGGAGAAACTTCTGCACATGTGATTTTTTACAGTAGGGAACAGGAAATAATCACATTGATGCAGGACCCCTTCACCAAGGGCTAGACACAGACCCCATTTTCTGGGCCTAAGCAAACTCACAGACCAGCTTGATCATATTGGATCATGGGGGGGTGGGGGGGGAAGTAGACAGAAAAAAGATAGATAACAGAGACTGAGAAGGGTGAGTGTCAGGGAGGGAAGAGGAGAAGTGAGTTAAAGAGCACAAGCGTAATCAGATAAAAGGAATAATTCAGTGTTTCAAAGCAGAGTAAGGTGACTATAGTGGACAAAACGATATTGTATTGGGGTGAGGGACACTCTACTCTGACTTCATGCTATGCATTAGAGACAATAGAATTTCGCCTACACCACATACGTGTGTATGAACAAAAGAATAATATAGAATGAGAAAAAAATGGCAAACATTAGTACAGCTTCTTTGGAAAAGTTTTTGGCAATATTTACTAAAGTTAAATACCTATGACTCAAAAATTCCACCTCTCTGCATATATGCAACAGATTTCACCTATACGTTCATCAAAAGACAAGCATATGCATGTTCATAGTAGCATTATTCCTTCTTTTTTTTTTTTTTTTTTTTTTTGCAGTTTTTGGCCAGGGCTGGGTTGGAACCTGCCACCTCCGGCATATGGAGCTGGCGCCCTACTCCTTTGAACCACAGGCACCGCCTTGTGTAGCATTATTCTTAATAGATCTAGTGGAAGCAAATCAAATATCTATTAAATAAACAGTGGTATATTCATATCATAGAATACTATGTATTATACAACAATGAAAATAAGTGAATTTAAACAGTGTACTGTAATATAGATTGATCTTACAAACATAATTTTGAGTGAAAATAGTCAAATGCAAAAGAATAATTTTTTTACTTCAGTTAAAAATATAAACAAAGCTAATCTTTGCAATAAATATTCAAGATAGTAGGTTCCTGTGGGAAGCCTGTGCCTGGAATTGGGAAAGAGAGGAAAATGCTGGTAATTATGCATTTCTTAATCTTAATAGTAGTAACATTTTGTCTAATTTTACAAATGTCTAATTTTTTAGACATGTCTAATTTTTACAAATTTGTCAAACTGTATATTTATGATTTGTGCTCATTTTTGTTTGTTTGTTATGCTTCAATAAAACATTTACATGAACTAAAGTTGATGAGAAGTCTTAACAAGCCACTCTGGGAGAATTACCTGCCAGTGACAGCGTAAGCATTAATGAATGACCCATCTCCAGGGCATAATTGATGTAACCCTTAGCACCAATGTGGGGACAAAGAAACACACAAAACAGAGTTATATGAATAGCGGCTGTTTTGAAATGATGTGAAAAAAAATCATTAGGTGAATAAAAGCTAATAAAAAATATTTCCATGCGAATTCTGTGCAGATTTTACAGCCATGCTAAAAAGAAATGAGTTAAATAACATCCAAATGGGGAGGAAGAAAATATGTTCTCCTGTCTACAGTTCCAAAACCAATTCAGACAATTTGAAGTTGGGTATTTTGAAAATTAAAGCAAAGACTTTGGTGTACTTAAGAACCTAAAAATATTTTGGCAAATCCTAAATATTAAGAGAAATATAGAAAGATCTTTTTCTTTGTGTGGCAAAAGGAACTTGTGGGTGCTTTACTCAGTGAACAATAAATGAAACAATACAAACTATTTTAATTTGAAAATTTATATTTAACTTATACTGGCAATGTATATCATCTCTAGAGACTATGATACTTTCAAAATAACACAACTCCTACTGTCATGTAATTATCCTACGTTTTTATTGTTGTTTCTGCCCATCATTTGATTTCTGCTCCATCCAAACAATGTAGACTTCTAAACGTCTTTCATTCAATATTATACTTTACACATGTCATAAAATCAGGTTTCTTTCACTAAAAATAGAATCATCTTTAGTATTGTTTCTTAGTAATTTGATTAAAGATTTTCTCTGAGTCTTTTCAAGGTATGAAAATCCAAGTCTGTTCTCTGGAACTGGAGTCTTAAACAAGTAAAGGAGAATATGCCACCTGTTTTTGTGTATCATTCCGTCTTTAGAGCTAAACCCTAGAAGGTTGTAGTCCCTGAGTAAATAATTGTTGAGTGAATATTACCAACTTCCTAACCAGGCTTCTAGCTCCTTTCTTCCCTGCACCTATTTCACTGTACTTTTAGTTAGTAGGGGTGACCTCTCCCCATCTCCTCCATCAGTCCTTCACTTCCTTCTCACCATTCTTTTGAAATCTGGGAACTTAGTATGGATGCTCTGTTTCCCTCACCCTAAACATATCTGAAAGCTTAAAGAAATAGACTTGAAATCCCCACAAAATAATAGGAAGCCACTGCCTAGAATTAGTCCTCCACCTCTCTTGCATGAGAGAAGCAACCATTTAAAATAGAAATGAATTTAGAGCTCCTTCATCCAATTCAATTTCCATCATCTAGTGTCTACCCGGATATATTCAGCAGTGGAGACTCTATTTCCCAAAATGGTTCACCCTATTCTGGGTTAGTACTATTAACAACTCTCTTCAGCCTTCTGAAGTAATAGAAACAGTATTTTTACACAAAAATCCTTCCATTATCTTAAGGGACCTATATTCTCTCTCCAAAGTTTTACCTTCTTTAGTTTTTTTAACTATTCGTTTTATGACATGATTCCAAATAATTTTCTGTTTTGCGTCTTCTCTTCTAGACCAAATCTAGGTCAGTGTTTGTCTTAAAATATCATGCCCCAAATTAAATATAATACCCACATGTGGTCTATCCTATACACTGGTTGAGTCTGTCCCATGACCTGGATTCTAAATTTTTTTTTTTTTTTTTAACTGCAGCAAAAATCATCATTAGCTCAACACTGTTAGCTCACTTTGGTGACTTCCATTCTGGTACTCCTCTTTTCTGGTAGATTCTACCTTTTAAACCACGACTTTTGTTCCTCATTCACAAGAGAAATTTCTTTTTATTTTGTGGATTGGCTTAAAATATTCATCCTCCAAGCATGTCTCTTTCCTTCCTTTGCTTTTTAGTAACTTTACAAAGTCAATTGCCTTAACTCTCTAAGGTTCTTTCCCTCTATCCAGCTTTTCTTTATTTAAACATTAGCAACAACTCAAATAACAGATACAAACTAACAGATACACAATAAAAGGTATCTGTTATTTTCCTCCCAAGTCTTACTCTCAGTTAACATAAGCGCCATGATCAGCACACACTCCTCCTAAGCATGTATAAGGGTGGGATTCCAAGACACACCCCAATTATCATAGTTTGATCTTCCCCCACTTTTCTACACTATGTTTGAACTAGAACTTAAATTCCAGTTTGGACAAATGTTTCCAAAGTAAGCAATTGCTTTGTGGGGAACACTGAAGCCAATTCTGTTAAGAAAAATATTTGTTATAGAATCGTGACTATTAGGAGGAAATGTCGTCTAGTGCAACATTCTAATCAGAGTAGGAATTCTTGTCTACACATCCCTGCGATTTAGACCTCCAGCTGCTGCTTGAAGGAAAGCAATGTCAAGGAGCTGTCTGTTTTTTAGAATGTCTTCTTTAATTTACAAACATTTTATGCCATAGGAATCTTCTTCAATATAACACGTCTCTCTCATCATTCCTGCAACTTTCTTCTTAACTTTCTAATTATGCTTCTGGTCCAAAAATGATTGAATCTGTTAAGAGCAGTCCTAAAAATAATTATTGTATTTCACCATGAGTTTGTTTCTGGAGAATCTATTTGGTAATATCGTATACAAAATAATAATAGCTAAAATCTAATGCTTATTTCATTAGGTGCCATTCCTTTAGACATGACAGATTATTTTGGGTATTTATTGAGATCATCACTTCACAGACAAAAACTCAAGTAGAGGTCCCAGGAGTTAGAGAAGGTGCCAGAATTAAGCACTCATCAGTGATGGGGCTTGGTTATAAGCCCCTTTATGTGCTGTAGCAAAGCCTAACCCCAGTAAGGTTTCTCTCTACAGTCCACTCCGCAATGTGCTCTGGAAATGTCTCACCATTGCAGTTGATCTTTTTTAAATGGCTAATTGAGAATAAGTCTCACTAAATACACTAATGGGAATTAGGTGTAATATTCCTGATGTCAGGTGACCAGCACAAAGTAGAATAAAATATAATAAAATGTAATTCATTTGAACTGAACTTGATGATAATTTTTCCATCCCCACATTACGAATGCCCTCTGATTAAATACCATTTGTGGCTATGTCCTGTTCAACTCAAAGCTTCTCTTGATATCACTGTAATAAAATATCTCCTTAGACAGGTAATTCTACAATTGTCATTTTTATGTAAATACAGAATTCACATTTAGCTTGATTACATTTTCTATTTGTATTCTGATTTTTTTTTCTTTTTACTTTTTGGTAAAAAGTGTTCCCCACAAAAAATTATGATTTCCAAATCATAATTATCAGCTATTATATTAATTATTCTTCTTAAAGAGTCAGGGTGTTATCTTAATTTGTTATCAGGATGCACTCTATGTCCTCAATGTAATAATATTGTTTATGAGTCTAACCATAAAATCCTCCCTCCAAATTGTCACCAGCCAATGCTATTTAAATGTATTTGTTCAAAGTTACTTCCTAGGTTTAACAGGAAAATTATGAATAAAAGTTTGTAAATACTTCACACATTTTTTAATCAATATTTAAAATGCTTATCTTAGCTGTCCAATTCATCAGTTCCCAAATTCTGTTATGAATTAATGACAGTGATAATATGTACTGTTTAATTTATAATGTAAATTGTAGGAAAGATTTTAAATAAATTCATCTTGCATTTGTTTTTCGGCCTACACATTGCTAACAACTTTTTTTTTTTTTTTTTTTTTTTAACAACAGAACTCTTTTATTAAACATATGAATGCACTTTGTATAAAATGCAGTGATACTTTTTCCTCTCCTCTCCCCTTGGAGACACCACCCTTGAACTTAATGGTCATATACACATGCTATCATGACAAACAGCAGTCATGACAAGCAAGTGAGGGAAAGTGCAATTCTGGCTTCTGCAGAGTAAAAGTCCTTCCAGACTTCCTCTAAGAAACATGTAAGAATAAATTTACTTATGACATATGAAACTCATAAATTCATTGTATTTAAATTTATAATTAAAAAATAATATATGTGCATTATTAATTTGCTTTCAAATTCTTTCTTCCTACATGGTACACAGTGAAACAAAAACTATCAAAACTTGCATAGTTTCATAAAATAAGGATTATGGAAGCTGGTTATGATGGAAATACACAGAACTAATGGAAAGGTATAGCAGAGGTGTTCTTCATGCTTGTGTTTCTATTTGATTTATTCTTCCTAGAGAATAATGTCTTTTTTTCTTGTGTGATATATGTATGTTTGAACATAAACACAGACACAGACAGACACACACACATATTCTTGATTTATAATCTGCTTATGTGAGTAATTTCATGGTAGTGGAGCCACAAGGGACAGAGTGCCATCATATATCAAAAGTTAGTTCAAAGAGAACTTGAATTCACTTAAATCTGAGTTATGCGATGATGATTTCTGAGGGCATGACCTGTAGATTAGACAATCAAAACTTCATTATTTTTATCAGATCTGCCAAGAAAAATTGATTACTTCCTTCAAAAACAAATTAAACAACAAACCTTTCCCAAGGAAGTCACACACATTTATTTATGTAAGTTGAAGTTGTTTTTGTATTCCAAAATACCCACTTTCTTAAAAATAAATTAGAAAAAATAAATCTAAAAAATAAGATTTTGATATTTTTAGACAGATAGAAATTTAATATATAACAATAGTGGATTAAGTATTTGTAATTAAGGATAGTTAACTCCTACAGGACCACATTTAATAGGCTTTTTAATTTTATTTATTTATTTATTTATTTATTTATTTATTTATTTATTTATTTATTTGAGACCTGGGTACAGTGCCATGGTGTCATAGCTCACAGCAACCTCAAACTCTTGGGCTTAAGTGATTCTCTTGCCTAAGCCTCCTAAGTAGCTAGGAATACAGGTACCTGTTACAACACCAGGCTAATTTTTCTCTTTTTAGTACAGATGAGGTCTCGCTATTGCTGAGGCTCCTGAACTCCTGAGCTCAGGTGATCCACCCACCTTGACCTCCCAGAGTGCTAGGATTATAGGTGTGAGCCACCACGCCTGGACCCTGCTTCTTAATTTTTTATACCAAACCAGAAAATGTCGAATCACTTGCACAGTGGATAGTCATTCTATCATAGAATCTTAGAAATCTATGTTGCAAAAATGATTTTTCCCAGTAGAAATTATTCTTTCCTCTGAATCTATAGGTCTGAAAATTAAATTCACAAACTTGCCACTGTGCATAGAACTGATGAAAACATTGCAAAACATTTATCAAATTTCTGTGTTAAAATTGTCATCTGACTGTGAGAAGCATAGCAGACCAAGTAAACACTGATACAGAAACAGGAAAATCTTGGCTGAAAATCTTGGCATAAAAAGGTATACATAAAAATGGGCTCTTTCATCACACCAGTGCCCCAGGCTCATAAAGCACTGTCTGTGAGTTTTTAGCCAGTAAATAAATAATTGTATTGAAACATCCTCCCTGCACAGCCGATCTGGCTTTCAATAGCTTTTTTTTTAACCTGAAGATAAAAGAAATATTGAAAGGAAGACATTTGGATGACATTCAGGTCATCAAGGGTATAATATGATGACAACTTTGATGGCCATTCCAGAAAAAGAGTTCCAAAATTGCTCTGGAGCGTGGACTCGGTGCTTACATTAACGCAGTGTATGAATTCCCAAGGGGAGTACAGAAAGCAGTGATATTCAACAATGAGAAATGAAGCACCTTTTTCTAGGATGAGTTCTTTAGCATAATTGTTCAACCTCATATATCCTGACTCACTCTGAAATAACACAATATACTCTTCATGTCTTATCTGTATGTCTATTTCATGTCATTAGCCATGACTCCATACATAAAAGAAACTGACTTAGGATTAAAAATTTTATTTACTAAAAAAAAGAAAACCACACAAATAATTATATTATCATAATTATTTTACTAATGTGTACCTATAAATATCTTATTATAGTTAACTTTTTTTTTTTTTGACACAGAGTTTTATTTTTGCCCTCATTAGAGTGCCATGGTGTCACAGCTCATAGAAACCTCAAACCCTTTGGAATAAGCAATCTTACTGCCTCAGCCTCCTGCGAAGCTTGGACAACAGGTGCCTATTACAACCACCAGCTATTTTTAGAGATGGGGTCCCCCTGTTGCTCAAGCTGGTCTCAAACTCCCAAGCTCAGGCTATCTGCCCACCTCATCAGTCCACCATGCTAGGATTGCAATTGTGAGCCACCGTACCTGGCCTATAGTTACAATATTAATAAACTATCATATGTTTATCAAAAATATATACACATAAAAACACTTTTTAAAATAAATTGAGGTCTATTATACCGAGAGTTTGCAAACTGCAGTACGTAAATATGGGTGAATGAAAAAACTCCGGTGTTATTCATTTCCCTTCTTTGTATCATTCTAGAAGTCCCACGCTGTATTTGGATGCTTCTTGTGGCAATGCAATGAGTGAAATAACTTTGCTCCAAACCCTTTACATAGATATCCATGAGTCCCAAACAGAAGAATTTGTAATAGCACTGTTGTCAGAGGACAGAACAATGTGTATGTCCCACGTGTGCTATATTGAGGGACACAGACAACTTGCAGCAAAACTATTTTCATGCAGAAATGGGAAAGTGTGAATAAATTCATCTACACACAGCGAGACACATATGTGTGGTTGTATTTATGTCAATGTGTGGGTTCATTGTGTAGTGGCAAAGAGCATATACTTCAGTGCCAGGACCTGTTAGAAATTTTTGCTCATGGTCAACACTAACCCTTAACCTCAACATCTTTGTTTCTTCATTTACAAAACTAATAAAAGAATTTATCCTTAAAAGACTTAAAAACGTACTTTCGTGTGTCAAAATTCATAAATGTCAGCATGGCTAGAAACTGTGATGTTCAGTGGGTTAATGCATCTGGTGTGATTAGCACAGTGCTTGAAACACAGTTGGGCCTGCCTTTCTCAATATGCAATGTTGCTCCATTTTGCACTAGCCCCAACATTCTGTAGTGATGGATGATGCTGGAAGATTCTAATGCTCATGATGTGATTGTCAAGATTACAGTGATCGTGATGACAAATGTCTATGTTTTGCTATCTAGAAATCTTCTCAAATCTACACTTCCATATTTGATTTTAAAATATCTTCTTCTGAGAAAATGGAGAAGTTGTATAAAATATGCATCAAGGTCAAGAAATGTTTATGGAATATCTGTTGAGTAAAAGCATTTCAAGATATAATAATTCCTCTCAAGAGATTTAAAATCAGGACAGAGATGCAAGATAGGAATATAAGAATACTGGGAAATATTATTGAAGCTTCAGACTTTACGTGGATCATTAATGGAGAAAGCAATTATATCACTGAGGGTTCAAAAAGACTTATTCTTTGATGTTAAGTCCTTACTTCTGCTACTATCAAGCAAGATTAATTTCTGTAGAAATACTTAAATAGGAAATTCTGTGGTTCTGAATCCTGGAAACTGAAAGCGTTGTATTTCTTTAACATTGCTATTTAATTTCTACTTTTTTTCTCTTTTAAATGGCGAGGTGTGAGAGAGGAGATTGCACTCACTCTACATTGACTATGAATTTAATATTCCCCTTGGAGTTCTAGAGCTCAATGTTGCTCCAGCTTGCACTGTATCTTAAGGCTTATCAGGAAAGTCTTTGTTAACTGCCAGAAGGTATGTTGACCTAAGGAAATGAGCCTTTAGCTACTGGAAATCGATTGTGCCAAGCACAACATTCCTAAGTGAGCATGGAAGGGGAGATCATTGTTTTTGGTCCACCTAGACATCCAGAGAGTTGCTGAATCCTGACATTCCTGTAGGGCTGGGATGCAAAGTAAGAAGAGATTCAGGAGAGCACTTGAAAGTATTTTTCCTCACTTAATTAGACGATAAAGATTTTCCAGGAAACTGTACTTTCTTGGAATGAAAAGTCTTTAATATTGCCGACCTAAGATACTGCAAAAATATGTGCTTTAAGCTTTATTTTCAACTATATCCCAACTATTTCACCCCCTTTGTTACTTGAGCCCTAACCCCAGCCCTCATCCTTTCTTCTGAGCCACTTGCAAGAGTCTCCTACCTACTCTCTCTGTTCAGTCATTTCTACACAGAAGACACATGTGTGTTAATTATTTTAAAGTTTGAGTCAGATTGAGATACTCATCTGTTAAAAATCTTCTAGTGGCTCTCCATACAACTCTAAGTAACAGCCAGAATCCTTAAGTACTACCAGACGTTATTTCTGTATCTTATCATCACTCATCTCCCACAACTTTGCACTCCTACTGTGCTTTGCATGTGGGCCTTCAAACATGCTTTCCATGGGAAAAGCTTTTACAGAATCCCACATCCAGATATCCACACAGCTCCTCTGCTTCTCACCTCCTTTAGGCTTTTGTTGAAATGGTACTTTCTCAAAGAAGCTTTATTTGACCACCCTGTATGAAATTATAACTCTCTTCAGCTTTAACAGCCCATTGCACTTTTTTGGTAATTATTTTCTCCATTATTACCAACAGATATTACCATGTAGTTTATTCATTTATATATTATTTGCCTCCCACTGTCAGAACATAAGTTCTATAAAGACTTATTTTTTTTTTTCATTATTTTCATTGTTAACTCTAGAATTTAGAAGAGTGCTTGGTTCAGATAAGAAATTCAGTGACTATGTGTTGAATACATAGAATGAACGGATTGTGCTGCTGACTCTTTAACCTCTAACACCTAACCTCAAAGTTTTACCAATGACCTTGAAGTCCTATTGAATATCTGCACTTGCTACTTTCCTCCAGCCAATGAGACTCAAATCATGGCCTAATTGTACAACTTGGCATGGCATTTTAATTCTATCTCTGCATTCCTTGGCTATGACATTTTTCTTAACATTATACCCAACCACCAGATTGAGCTGGTTTTAAGGAGTATCTCTATGAGGGGCTCTGACACAAGAATGTGAAAGAGATAGTTGCACACATTCCAAAGTGAGTCTAAATCACTTTCAAAGAAGCACCAGTAGAGTCTAGTGGGTCAGTGGCACAAAAGCTCTACTATTTAGTACTTCTTAATGGGTTTTCCAAATTGGACATTTGCAAACATGTCAGCATCCTCCCCATGACAATAAGACAAAGGCTTAAGAAGGATAGAAAGCATACATGGACAAAGGGCTTATATAATGTCTGTTGCTTGAAGGCAGATGGAAATAAATGAATATTCAATTCACCATAAACATTTGATAGGCCTTTTAAGTACACCAAATTAATAGGATAGTTGATTGATTGATTTGTCTTTTGTATATATAATAGTCAAATTGACTTGCCATAAAAATTCAATAGATAAAAGAAAGAATTTCGTTGCTCTTTAGTTTGTATGTAATACATGCTGTTTGGTATGATAAAAAGGTTTGAATGATAGCAAACTATCTGTCAAAGATAAGTCTCATATGAGAAATGACTAAAACAATCCTTATGTAATTTTTCAGACTTTCATTTCCTTCTGAAATATTGCCATGTTTATCATTAGTCTGAGGAGAAGAAAAACGTATTTCACTCAGGCCATATATAACAAACGAGTAATACAATGCATATGTTTGTGTATTTTTTTAATTTCCAAAACAGGAAAAGTCAAGTGCCAGAAAGCAATTTATTCAGAATTTTAGTACATTACAATAAAATTCTAACTTTCATTAAGAATTATAATTACTGATCATTGAAAGATATATTTATATGCCTTTATTAAAATTTTTAAATTTATAGTCTTTTTAATTTTACTTCTCTCCTTCTACTCATAATTGATCTCTCTCTAGCATGACTTCCGGTAATAATGACATTATCTTCCCTAAAACAAAATTAAGACAGTAAACAAATGTCAATAACCATTTATCAGTGCTCTGGCAGATGACAGGGACTGTGCTTGGTACTTTAAATTATACATTTGATTAACTAAAGTCTGACAAAGTAAATATTTCTATTCGCACTTCACAAATGCAAAACTTGAGATTTGGAGTTCATAAACTGGGAAAGATGTGGTAAATCTGAGACTGAAATCTATAATTCTAAAGCTTGTTTTCTTTTTCTATACCTCAGGAATTTCCTGACACTATTTTGGATAAAAGTTATCCCACATGTGCATGAGAGGAAAGCATAGAGAAAATAATGTGTATTAAATATTAACAATGTAAAAAATTGTGCTTGATGCTTTTATTCTGCCGTTTCAAAAATCCCTTATTAAAGTACTGACAGGTGGGTGCCACTATTCCATTTGACAGATTAAATTATTGAGTTAGGAAGGGGTTAAGTATAAATAGCCATCAAGGGATTTAATTGGGTAGACCACTGAAATCCATTATACTATATAACACTAAAGTTGGGGAAAGTTTGGAATAACAAGTATGTGTAAGAAATAAGCATATTATTATTTTTATTGAATTGGGCTACTTTTGTTCTGACTCATGAAGAAGTGATAAGTTGAAAATATAAGTGAAATCAGAATTTTTAAATTACTTTCCAAATACTTATTCTATATACCAGGATTCAGTCTTAACTGATAATATAGAAACTGAGTATTTCCTTTGCTTTTTTGATAATTCAAATCATCTATAATTTTTTTTTTACTTATTTGACCTAATTTGATTATGCATAAATTAGAAAATATGTAAGAGTTACATTAAAGGGAAAAGAAGAAAGAAAAGAAATATTTAAGTCGAAAAGTCTTTATGCATGTTGAAAAGCTTTTTTAGATTTGAAATTAACCTTATGATACTTACTTTTCTCTCCTTTAAATAGAAAAAAAAAAAAAACAACTATACAATTAAAGTCAGCTAAAGAGATCCAAAATGGCCACCATTTTAATAGCGCATTTTCAGAGTGCTTGAGATGTACTGCAAAACCCGGCAAGGAGGCCCCTGTGACAAGAATAATTCTTATGCATGAGAGGGGAGAGCTAATTGGCTGTGGAAGTTATTTGTTCTGGAATTTCTGCCTTATCTGGCTTAAAATCAGGTAATTAATATTCTGCAAATACAGCAATCGGGTTGAATTCACTTGCAAGCAGGAGTGAATTAGAACTACTATCTGAACTTCTTTCTTCAGGAGGAAAACAATGAAACTGTCATGGCTCTAATCACCCTGGCTTTGTCTGGGTTCCATACAAACTAAACTACTCTTGTCCCTTTCCACATTGTCAGTCACTTCCACCATGTCCTGTGTGGAAGTGAACTTCCTACTTTCAAGAGAAAGGAGTGCAGAGAAAAGGGGAGATGAACAATCAAGACTTCCTTAAAGGCATTTGTGAGTCCTTTCGTGAGATGGGTGAGATAACATTATCCATCCTCAGAATTTCCATGTTTAACCAGAGATGGGAAGCCAACTGAAATGTTGGTATTGTCGCCAATCCCAAAGGAGAACTTAAGTGTTAGAGATTTTTATAAGTGGACCAAAAATACTAGACCAAATATCCTAAATGCTGAGTGGATCAAAATGTGTCGACTGACAGTCTCTCTGACGTTTTACAACTTCTTTACCAATTAACTATTTGCTTCAGAACCTTCAGCAGTAGTAGTGGAAACGCACAGCCCATGTGGACCTAGTTCAGATGTGCTAATTAGTAAAGCTAGTTTCTTTTCAATGTTAGAAAACCCAGTGATAGCTTATTAATGTGTTCATTTGTCTTTATTTTGTCACCACACCATATTTCTTTTCTTTTTTTAAGAGATAGGATCTCATTATGTTCCCCATACTGGATCCCAATTGTAGTTCACTTTATCCTCCACCTCCTAGGCTTATGTGATCCCCGTCCCCCTTCATCTTACTGAGTAGGTGGGACTGCAGGCATGTATCTCATGCTGGGCTGTAACTCTTCTCTCCGTGGAACCTAAAAGTGGAAATTTCTCAGCTTTGGAACTGCTCAGTGAACTGTTTCTTGCCCGTATGGACTGTGTCTCACCAAATGAGTACTTTTTTGTGTGGCCAAAGGAGGTTATAGTTAAGTTTTCTCTCCTTAAGTTCATTTTTGGAAGTTTGCAGAGTAGAAAGTACTATAGGTGTTTATTTACATCAAAAACACCAGCTGAGTCATATATTAAACTATTTCTTAAAGTTTTCACATTGTGACTTTTGACTTCTCCTACATAGGAAGCTACACTTACAAAGTGAAAGAGTGACTAGAAATTGTAGAAGTTGTGAGAGAGCTGAGGAATATTTTAATATGCATATTATATACTAGATAGTCCTATTTAAAATGTCTCAGCATATTACTCAAGAAGCAGACTTCATGTCTGACTCTTAGAATTATGTAAGTTTAGATGTAGTAAGGGTGCTTTTCCATGGTCATTCACCTAAACAGGGGCAAACACCATGCAAGCGAGGCCTAATTTTCATTCAATCCTAGATTTTCTTTCCATACAAAATTACATCTTTCCTGTTAGATGCAAAATAACTTATTGACAGGTGACATGTTTGACTACTTTTGTTCCTGAAACTCTTTTTATTTTATACAGTTTTCACTTTTTAAATTTTCTTTTCCAGAAAAAGAATAATTGAGAACAAATTTTCATGCATCACTCTGCCTAAGGGTCAAAAAGCCAGTAGAGGGCAGCACCTGTGGCTCGACAGAGTAGAGCTCTGGCTCCATATGTGGGAGGTGGGGGGTTCAAACCCAGCCCCAGCCAAAAAACTGTAAAAAAAAAAAGCCAATAGAGATATCATTAGTAATTCAAACCTTCAGAATATTAGTCTCATGTGTATCCCAGGCTCTGCTAACCAGGTATTCCAAGGTTTCACAAGGAAAAGGAATGAGGAGCTGTAAGCATTTCAGGGAACCAGTCATGAGACACAAGATCAGGAAATGACAAAAGAAAGTCAACATTTCTAAAGAAAAAGTTTATGTGTCCAAATTTCCTTTTCCAAAGAAAAACTTGATGGCTCATAATGTTGACAGGAGAAATGGCTAAGTAGCTACTGTAGCATGGCACTTTGCTCTCTCCAAGACTTACCTAATTGCAATCCTGTCACCATCTGTGGTTTCATAGCATGTAACAAGGCAGGTATCTGATTCTTCTGAATGTGTTGCTTCTAGGTCTTGCCACCATTTGATTTGTTAGGCCTGCTAGTTTGAGTTTAGACGCAAGAATGAAGGAAAATCCTTCATATATTTGTAGTGGCTCATTGGCCTTCCTTTGTCCAGGACTGCCAACCCTGGGGACTGTGTCCTTTGCAATCATCTGTAGTATCAGATGACAATTCTATATATTGACAAGCTGCCTGTCAAATCTTTCCAATTTATGAGAAATAGAACAGCCATAGTGCATTTTCTCTGGTTGGAAAGTTTGTTTGTGAACCAAGTTAAAATCAAAAGATTGTGAGTTGAGTGTCACTTCATAGTAAAAGTAACTAGATGATTAATTAACAGATAATGACAAATAGCATATAAAATTATTATCACTCCTCTTGTTTAAGAGAGAACGTATATTTAACTGTTAAAGAAAATAGAGCATGTAGTATCAGTACCCACCAACATGCTAATGAAATGTGGGTGAGTTCTTCTGCATGGAGATTTAGAACATGAAAGAACCATCCAGACCAATAGAAGATTTTATCTGGAAGACTCTTTTTTGTCTAAAGATAAGATGATTCCCCAAGGAGAAAATCTGTCATCACAGGGAAAGGAAGAATAAGTCTTATAAGGGTATAAGACACAAACCTGAGTTAAAGATGTAGCTTACGAAATTGAATTTCAGAAGACACCATTTATGCTGATTCTTTAATTAAAATGTGAATTACATCTAACCTTAGAGGATTTCACTGGAGAGCACTTTACTTTTGCAAGCTTTTGTTAGTTCTCTTTTCATTTTATATTTGCTTATAAAGTAATTGTCCTCTGAATCCTTCTGGATTTTAATTCCAAATGCAAATTTAATGATATTTCTATTTGTGTAATCTTCCAAAGAGATCACAAAGTTTATGAATATATCTTGATCTGCATTTCTCTTGTCTTTATTAAATAACCTTGTAAACATATGGCCTCTCTGACTCCTCCTGGAGCAGAAGAGAAGGAATGAAGAATCAGATGACATCACGCTGATTATTGATTAACCAACAATTCTTACAGGCATTTCTGTTTGGGAGTGGGAGTGATTTTTATCATCATATTGATTTATTTTATATTTATACTTAAGCATTCTCTTGCCCTGAAATAATATTTTAGAATTTATTTCCAGAGTTCAGACATAAGCAAACATAGAAAGCAATTACTTCTTCTTTTTTATTTTATTGTTGGGGATTCATTGAGGGTACAATAAGCCAGGTTACACTGATTGCATTTGTTAGGTAAAGTTCCCATGTCTTGCCCCCAGAAGGTGTGGCACACACCAAGGCCCAACCCCCCTCCCTCCTCCCTCTCTCTCCTTTTCCTTCCCCTGCCCCATGACCTTAATTGTCATTAATTGTCCTCATATCAAAATTGAGTACATAGGATTCATGCTTCTCCATTCTTGTGATGCTTTACTAAGAATAATGTCTTCCATTTCCATCCAGGTTAATACGAAGGATGTAAAGTCTCCATTTTTTTTTTAAAGCTGAATAGTATTCCATGGTATACATATACCACAGCTTGTTAATCCATTCCTGGGTTGGTGGGCATTTAGGCTGTTTCCACATTTTGGCGATTGTAAATTGGGCTGCAATAAACAGTCTAGTACAAGTGTTCTTATGATAAAAGGATTTTTTTCCTTCTGGGTAGATGCCTAGTAATGGGATTGCAGGATCAAATGGGAGGTCTAGCTTGAGTGCTTTGAGGTTTCTCCATACGTCCTTCCAGAAAGGTTGTACTAGTTTGCAGTCCCACCAGCAGTGTAAAAGTGTTCCCTTCTCTCCACATCCACGCCAGCATCTGCAGTTTTGAGATTTTGTGATGTGGGCCATTCTCACTGGGGTTAGATGGTATCTCAGGATGGTCTGGATTTGCATTTCTCTAAAAAATAGGGATGATGAGCATTTTTTCATGTTTGTTAGCCATTCGCCTGTCTTCTTTAGAGAAGGTTCTATTCATGTCTCTTGCCCATTGATATATGGGATTGTTGGCTTAATTGTGGATTAATTTGAGTTCTCTATAGATCCTAGTTATCAAGCTTTTGTCTGATTCAAAACATGCAAATATCCTTTCCCATTGTGTAGGTTGTCTATTTGCTTTGGTTGTTGTCTCCTTAGCTGTACATAAGCTTTTCAGTTTAATGAAGTCCCATTTGTTTATTTTTGTTGTTGCAATTGCCATGGCAGTCTTCTTCATGAAGTCTTTCCCCAGGCCAATATCTTCCAGTGTTTGTCCTATGCTTTCTTAGAGGATTTTTATTGTTTCATTCCTTAAATTTAAGTCCTTTATGCATCTTGAATCAATTTTTGTGAGTGGAGAAAGGTGTGGGTCCAGTTGCAGTGTTTTAAATGTGGATATCCAGTTCTCCCAGCACCATTTGTTGAATAGGGAGACTTTCCCCCAAGGTATGTTCTTGTTTGGTTTATTGAAGATTAGGTGGTTGTATGAAAGTGCTTAGTTTTTAAATAAAAATAATATTTACCCCTCTATTCATACCTAACTAAATTCTTTTTACAATCATTCTTTTACCATCATACAAACAAAATATTTTTCTTTTTCATGCTAGCTATCCTTCCCATTAGGACAGCGGTTCTTAACCTGTGGGCCACGACCCATAGGAATTGTATTAAAGGGCCATGGCATTAGGAAGATTGAGAACCACTGCATTAGGACATTTTATTGGCCAAATGACTGCTATTACTATTTGTTCTTATATACCTAGGCCAGGCAACATGAACAGTTGACCTACTTGAACCCCAGATTTCAGATATAGGGTCACTGGGAGGGGATGTACATTCTTGCCAAGCAAGATCTAGGCTCCTCTGAGCCCCCTGAAGGGAAGGATGCCCTACAATGAACCAGAGTAAGCCCCATTCTAGTCTCTACATGCAATCTGAGCCATTACTCGGGGGTCACCAAGCAGATGAAGGAGCCCACGTTCTTCGTTCACTGAGCATATGTACACATTATATCAGAGTGCAAACATGCTCTCAACGTGCACTCACAAGTTCACCCAGATCACTTATAATTCTGGTGAAGCTATGGTAATGGACCAACCCTCTTGCTGTGAGGGCCACCCTGGCTCTGTTCTCAGGCTGCAGACTTCACTGAAGCCCACAGCCCGTTGCTATGGTTCCACATGAGGGGTTCCTCATTCCAGCAAACCCCTTTCTCCTAGGGTGGGCTGCTATTTGCAGAGTGTCACCTCACACATGTATGATTGCTGCATAAGGAATCTATCTAGCAGCTTTAGGCAGGCCAAGGGGGAAAGAAGCAGCCTGGCCATGCAGGAGTCATACATAACCTTAAAGGTTATGACTTTCAAACGTGCCAAATGATACCAGGTGCTCATCACCTGTAATTCACTAAGTTAATTAGTATTATTAAATTTTTCTCATGGCAAGGGCAGATATAAAAGTGATGGCTGAGTAGAAAAAAACACTTAAAAGTGAAGAGTGCGAGGAGTGGGAAACCAATGTTCTCCCTACGTCTGTCACGTTAGGGAAGCCTTTTAACCCTCAAGCACAGCAAGCAGAGTATTCTCTCCAAGTCCAATAAGCTGGACTGCATTGCTCTGCTGTTCTCTTGAAAAGTGTATCCTCAGCAAATCCTTGAATAAGGAGGTTTGGTGTTAATTTCTTTAGGGTACCTGCCAGATATGATTCTAGGTTATAGTTAGTCGAGTCACTTCACGTTGTGTGTTAACTTAGCAGATGCCAAGAGCCATGGATATTTTAAAGACAATTTGGACTTTAACCAGTGTGATGAAAATATGTCAAATGGTCTATAAAACCAGTGTAGGTTGCCCCATAATCGCATTAATGTACACAGCTATGATTTAATAATAATAAAAAAAGACAATTTGGACTCCTCTTTAAGGGGAAAGTTATAATAAACAACTTAATTTTAAGTAGGTGAAAATTGCATACATAAATTAACAGCATATATACAGATACACACATAAGCACAATGTTTTCTTTTAATAACTTCATCCTTGACCAACTCTAAAAGGTTCTTAGATGATAATCTAGCTCAAACTGCGGCCCGCGTACCACATGAAGCGGTGTGAATTGTATTTGTTCCCATTTTGTTTTTTACCTCAAAGTAAGATATGTGCAGTATGCATAGGAATTTGTTCATAGTTTTTTTTTTTTTTTAAACTATAGTCCAGCCCTCCAACAGTCTGAGGGACAGTGAATTGAGTCCCTGTTTAAAAAGTTTGAGGACGCCTGATCTAGGATAATAGCAATTTCTCTCAAGGCCAGTTTACCTTAAATAAATCTGCAACAATTCCATAATCTGCCACTTGGAAAATTGGAGCTTCTGGGTCTTTATTAATAGCCACAATTGTCTGTGAAACAAAAACAAAGAATTTGACTTTTATAAAGAAAATATACCACACAGACTAACAGTTCTATTTTAACTCCTCTTACAACCATATTAATAATCTTAAAATGTTTATCAAATAAGACTAATCTGATGCATCTGCACTAATACTGTAAATTTATTAGAAGTTTCTGGGTTGGAATGTAGTGAAATTATTTCTTACCTACCATTAGCCCATCTCAGTATTAAAATTGTTAAATCAGCTGGGCATTGTGGCTCATACCTGTAATCTCAACACTTTGGGAAGCAAAGGCGGGAGGATTGCTTAAGGCCAGATGTTGGAGACCAGCCTGAACATAGTGAGGCCTCCCTCTCTACAAAATCAAATCTATACCCAAATTCAGAATCTTTGTAGCTCTACTATTCTGACCTCTATATTCTCCACCCTATTTATTATTTTAAAATTATCATCTAGGTCTATTCTGAGAGTATAAAAACCAATTATCTTGTCAGCGTTTTATTAAATGAGAACTTTAAAACCAAAATTTTAATTTGTTATGTATACAACAAATGTAATATAATAAGCAAATTACTATGTCTATTATAAACCATCAAATGTTTCCCTTATAAAAATATTCTTTTTTTTTTTTTTTTTTCTTTTTTTGAGACAGTCTTGTTTTGTCACCCTGGTTAAGGTGCTATAGCGTCCTCACAGCTCACAGCAATTCCAAACTCCTGGGCTCAAGCGATTCTCCTACCTCAGCCTCCCAAGTAGCTGGGACTATAGGTGCCTGCCATAAGGCCCAGCTAATTTTTTTCTATTTTTAGTAGAGAAGAGGTCTCATTCTTGCTCAGGGTGGTCTCAAGCTCCTGAGCTCAAGCAATCCTCTTGACTCGGCTTCCCAGAGTGCTAGGATTACAGGCGTGAGCCACTGCACCTGGCCTACAAATATTCTTTATTTTATTTTATTTTAAGCGTTTTTCTTTATTTTTTTGCATTTTTTTTTTCACTGGGGCTGGGTCTGAACCCACCACCTCCAGCATATGGGGCCGGCGCCCTACTCCTTTGAGCCACAGGTGCTACCCTAAAAATATTCGTAAATGTGAAAAGAAATTATTAAGAGAATAAAGAGAAACAATCACTAAAAATCAAATCTTTTTTTTTTTTTAAGAGAGAGTCTCAGTATGTCATCCTCAGTAGAGTGCTCACAGCAACCTCAAACTCTTGGGCTTAAGCGGTTCTCTTGCCTCAGCCTCCCAAGTAGCTGGGACTGCAGGCACCTGCCACAATGTCTAGCTACTTTTTTTCTGGTGCAGTTGTTGTTTAGCTGGCCCCTGCTGGGTTTGGACCCGCCAGCCTCAGTGTATGTGGCTGGTGCCACAACCACTGTGATACTCGCACAAAGCCAAAATCAAATCTTACATTAATATCAGATTTATTTCTGTATTAAAAATAGCTTGGTATTCCCCACAAATTGCAATTAAAGTAAAATTAGAGTCTGACTGACATGTGGTATTATTTTAATAGACAGTGGATTATGGTAACTCAAACTTCTAAAAGTTTCTACCTGCCTGTTACCATACCTTATGAAAACAGCTGGTATTAAAAAATACATTAATGATTTTGATATAGCCTAACTTAAAATATAGGCTGCGTGACATCTGTATAATTCCCTTAGAAGGGCTCCTAAAAAAGACGGGCAGAATATGTGAGAATATCTGAGTTTGAAGCACAATGTAAACCAGGTAACCGCAATCCAGAGAGACATGCCACACAGATTCAGAGGCACAGTCAGAAATAACAGATGAGTTCCAAATATGAGCCCAAATCCAAAGACACAAGGATGAACATTCTGAACCAGAGGCACTGATTTGCACTGAGGTATTTCTCTTCTGGGAATGTATAACTTGCTTCACAGCCATAGCAGGTTTACTTAATTTATGACGTTAAGGATCCTCCTGGAGGCCACCTAGTCGAACATCTGACAGTTTAATCATCTGAAAGCTTTTCATTCTACTATATAAAGGTTATTTTTTAAGAAAGAGTGCAATTGTGGGCAAAGAACCACTACGGTATTTAAGAAAAAAGATGTGTGTGGGGGGGCACCTATGGCTCAGTGGGTAGGGCGCCAGCCCCATATACTGAGGGTGGTGGGTTCAAACCCAGCCCCGGCCAAACTGAAACCCCCCAAAATATCCAGGCATTGTGGTGGGCGCCTGTAGTCCCAGCTGCTCAGGAGGCTGAGGCAAGAGAATCACCTAAGCCCAGGAGTTGGAGGTTGCTGTGAGCTGTGACGCCACAGCACTCTACTAAGGGCAATAAAGTGAGACTCTGTCCCTACCAAAAAAAAAAAAAAAAAAAAAAAAGAAAAGAAAGAAAAAGATGTGAGCTAGTTATAGTTTTCAGATTACCAAAACAATATTCCTGAGTTATCAGCTAGAAATATCTATGATGAAGTCTTACTTGTATCCGTGCTCTTCTCATAGCTCTATAGACATTCATGCTCTTCCTGACAGAATTTTGATGTATTCAACCATATTATTATGTATGTATGTAAAAGTTCAAAAAGTACTTTTATTACATTAATTCATCTGAAATAACAACCTAACCTTATACTCATTCAACTATACCATGAGGCTAATTAAAATCGCCCTATAGGCAATGCAACTGTCAGAATTAAACCATTCTAATATCCTACTTAGAACTTAACCAAAATTACTACTAAAGATTGCCTGTCTCCTACATAAGACATTGACAACAGGGGCTGTGTCTGTGTTATTTAAGCATTCCCAACATCAAGTATAAGTAATGTGTTTAGCAAATACTTATTGACCAGATGGAGAAATGAAGGCTAGGTTGAAGTTTATTCTCATGGATTGTCCCCCAACACTGGTATCCTTATTTCAACTTTTCCCTATTTGCTTTGACGCACACTATCCATTCTCTCTCATAATCCAGCTCTATTTGCATGGCGTGAGAATTTTCACCAGGATCTTCTTGATAAGAAAAATCTTTTATTTCAGAGAAGCAGAATTGTAGGTATATCTGAACTTGTCTGGCTACAAATGTATTTTAAAATTGCTGGTGCTGGAATGGTTTTTGTTTTTCTTTTTAAATGTAGCAATCACATTTTCCCCACCGGCAATGCTGTTTTCATAGCTCAGAAAAAGAAACTTGCCATTCAACTGTAAAATATGACTGGTTTTGGACCAATTCATTTAGAGCCTACAAAGAGGTAGTGCATATATTTCTTCAAGTTAGAAGTTAAGCCTGTTAAAAGTTTTATTATCTCTTATATCAAGCTTCCATCTGAATGGATAAATGCAGGAGTGTCAGAGGCATCTCAGACTTCATGAAAGATAAGTTCATAACTCAAAGTATACATTGTTATGCATGAATAAACGTGTCATCTTCTGAAATGTATGTTCACAGAATCATTACTTAGGACTTCCAGATGTAGTCCAAGTAGCAAGTTAAAATCAAGTGTTTCCTTAATCACTGCATTTTTGACAATCACTGAGGTATTAAGATGGCCTGGTGCTCCAATCAAAAATGTGTTGGTCACACTTTGGTAACAACCTAGGAAGAGGGGTTCTGCTGACATATAAGGGTGAGACTATAAGAAAATCAGGGTGAACCAGAAAGAGAGAGAATCAGGGATCAGAACCTCATTAGCAAGTTAGATGGTTAGATCATCATCAAGTTAAGCCTTCTATCTGCATATTGTTCGGGCTGAAGGGGATGTTAGTGATCATCTAACACCCACATCACTTGGACAGAGAGAGTGAGGTGCAGACGGTGCGTACTTACTATGCCTTCAGCTCTTAGTGGAGCTGCGGCTCAGGTTGGGGCCTCTTCCCATGACACAGCACTGCCTCTCTGACCAACACTACTAGTGAACAGTAGCTTATGTATATTTCTTTCAGTTCTTAGATCCATGTTAATATAAATGGTTCCACTGGAACTACACAGAAATATACAGTGAAACTCAAATTTTAAAATCCGGAAACTTTTCTTCTTAGCATCCTTATTATGTACAATTACCTTGCTGTCCTTCATCCCAGCTAGATGTTGGATGGCTCCAGATATTCCAACAGCAATATAAAGTTCCTAAAATAAAAGAGATCATATTATTGACAATTACTTGTATTAATACAAAGTGTTTGCTAATAGCAATTTAAGTCTTAGAAAAGATACATTAAATAAAATAGATGCAACGTATGTTCCTTAAACCATGCTTTCCTTTTCCCTGGATGTTTTTAATCCACATTTCCCTTTTTTCTGTGAATTCCTATACTTGTGCTGAGATATTAATAAATATTAGATAATGAAGATTATTGAGCAATTATTATGTGCCGTACACTAGTGTAAAGCATGTTGTGTCGAGTGCCTTAATCTCATAATCAGGTCTGAGATAGCACTTTTCATCTGCAGCACTCATTTGAAGATCACTGCACAACTCACACATGCATGAACAGCATATACTCATTCACGACGTACACACATTGTATATTAACACATGAACACATATGCCCAAACCTATTCAACAGATCTTGACTTAGTTGGTTGCCTTCCCACAAAGGAATATTTGTTAAAATTGGTAACCAGGACATATTTATTGAACTTAGTATTTTGAAAAACCAGAAATATAATTCAGTATCAAGAGGTTCTAAACACATACACACAATTTCCCTGAATAAAAAATAACAAACTTCTTGAAAGGCAAGGGCTGAACCTCTTTATTTCTGTCTCCAATAACAAAAGGCGTCCACACTGTCATTTCTCAGTAAATGCTAAAGATGATATTTGTACCTCTTCTTGCCTCTCTGCCCTCAGTAATTACAAGGGGAATCTAGACTGATTACTGTTCTCTCCCTTTATTTATAATTTTTAAAGTACCCAGGTTTGAAAATTAAAACTATCATCATGGCTTAGCATGTTTTCTGCACTGCATATGGTCTAATTTAACAACTGCTCACTCCAAAATATGAGGATCTTTCCACCAGAATCTGGGAATAATGTTATTACCTCCTAATATTATGATTTTTCATAGCACCTAAGTGTACATGGCCACATACAAGTCAATTTCCCTCTTAGGGCCTCACTTTAATTGTAAACAGAAGAGTTTCAGCCCCAGCACCGGTGCTTATTTAAAAAGTCCCTAAGATACTTGAATGTATAGCCAGAGCTGAGAACTACTTTGATAGGTGATCCTTCAGCCCCCTGGCAGTGTGAATCCTATCACTGTCCAGCACGTTGGTGGTCCATCCCTAGACCTTATCTTTAAAGGCATAAGGTGTCCAACTGCTTCCAGAGCAGCAGAATACCACTGGGTCCTCCAAGTGAGTTAATCATCTGAAAAGGAGCTGAGTTGTTTGCTGATTCAATTTGCTCTATGGTTACCAAAAGCCTGAAGATAAATAAGAGCAATCTGGCTTAAAGAGACTGTTAGAGTGGAGAAGCATACTGCAGAAAGTAAAACGCACGGGCAAGGACTAAAAGCTATGCTGTGCGCGTACATCTTCAATGTGTCCAGCGTGCCAATTATGACCACACGCAGATGGACAATCAATGAGGCCTTGGCTTTATGCTTTCCCCCCCAGACATGGACACTTACATGAATGATAAATAAGCTTTTTTTCTTCAAAAAAGCACAACTATTTTCTATTTAAGATTCACAGGTTATTTCAAGTGATAATTTTAAGGTTCAGTTTATTCTGACTAGCATTCCATTCAGAAAGGGGCATTCATTAAACTGTTAATCAAAATATTCTTACTAAAGCATTCAGGAAATGCTTTCAGGAAAACATTCAGGAAAACCAGGCCAACAATTTCTACTGTAAGGGTTTTTAAAGCAAGGTTTTAGCTAGGCAGACAGATATACAGAGCTGTCTCACTAATCAGTCTTTGAAGATTATTCTCAAAGCATGCACTGGAAAAGATCAATAGTCCTATAAATGAGTCTTTCTGACATTCATGCCTACATTAAAATTCAACAAGTCTTAAAAGCTCCATTTGTATCATAAAACGCTAATAAAAATGTTGATTCATTCTGACAGTAAATATAAACATAATATAAATGAAATTGACTTTAAACCTCCTGACTCTCCCCAAATGAATTCCATTAACTTTAACCATAAATGTCACTAAAGAAGTAACAAATTTGGGGCCAGAACAAACCAAAGGCAGGTGCTCCAGGACCATTTCCACCCTTTGATCAGCATCAACAGTCCAAAAGGATCAACATGACCAACAGGACTTTATTCTGCTATCTTACAAACATGGTTCTCTGAACAAATATAAAAGCATTGAAGCAATAGCCCCAAAATGAGTCCAGGGATTTTGGCTGTTGTTCTGAGGTTCAGAGCTCTCTCAGGCAGGAAGAGAGGCTTTTTTCTTCCTTTTTAAAAAACATGTACAGGCAATTAGACTAATATCCTAGAGATCCTCATGGTTCAGAAAGCATTTTTGTTTCCAATAATAATAATTAGTATATACAAAACTCGTCACAGATGCTAATTTATGGAGCACTTCAGAAACTGCTTCACAAAGTAACAAGACAATCCCTGCCCTGAGGTACTTTCTGCTAAATCAGATAGTAAGATGATTTGGAGAGAAAATGAGAGATGTTGGAAGCCAGGACGGCAATTAAGGGCACAAAAGAGGTGGGATTAAAGAAAAGAACAGACCCAGAAAGAAGAAGGGCTAGTCCTAGAGGATTGAGTGAAAGAACAGATCAACCCACATGGCCGGTAGCTGTTTGGGGTGGTCACTCTGATGGGAGAACGGGGACTGCAGGAAGTCAGAGGAGTGGAAGAGGACCACAGGTTATTCTAAAATACAGAGAAAAGACAGCACATGCCTAACACAAACAAGGACTGGCAAAAGAAAACACAATCTCTGCTTCCTGGCCAAAACCTACAAAAAACTATAGCTACAGACTCATCCAAAGACCTCAGGGGCTGAGGTCTAAACTTTACAGTGGGCTGAGATGGGAACAGCAACCGCACTCAGAAACTGCTGCATCTAATGTGGTTTAATGGGGTTTGCAGTGGGAATATGTTGCTGTGGTTAAGAACTTAGGCTCTGAAGCTTCAACTGCTTATATTCAAATCCCAGCTCTGCCATCTGATAGGCACTTGACTGTGGGCCAGTGGGGTTTTAAGAACTTCTTCTTCTTCTTAGGGTACTATCTGAGGCTTCAGTCTTTAGCATAATATATGGTTTCCCAAGACACACTGGTATACATTGATGGAGGTCTGTTCAAATATCGATTCTCTCAGCTGCCTAGGTGGGCTCCTGGAGTGGTCTCAGGACTATCAGGTACAGCTGAACAGGCTGTACACTGAACAACTCTGGAGGGACGCACCATTCCTATCACAGTCACTATCGACCTGCATTCTGTAATAATTTTCCAATAGGTGGCAGTAAAATAACTTCTCACCCTTTGAGAAATAAACAAACTTGTTACTAACTTTTACTCTAAATCTTTGTGGGAGGAATCCTTCTGCACCCATCCTAACAACTCTCATGGATGATTATGTTGTGCCTGGCTTCTTCAGAAAATAATCCTGCTTTACCCAAACATTGTGCCAAAAACCTGGAATTCTAAGACTGTTGTCTGAGTCTTGTTTATCTAGAATTTACTAAAGAAGCTAAGGGGAAAGCTGTATTTCAGCACATTGTATTTCAGCCTACACTGTTAAGTCCAAAAACAGATATTCATTAAATATATCCATATACCTTGTAAGCCACATATTTTAAATTATAGCCACATTAAAATAAACATTAAAAAGAAACATGTAAAACTAATTTTAATAATATAATCTCAATTCAGATAGATTACATTTTAAGCGCCCAATAAGCCACATATAGTTTAAGGGTTATCCTGTTGGACAGCACAAATCCAAAACCACCACAGAACAAACTCTTCAATACTAGGGTACTATGGACCACTGTTTGACAACAGATCTAGAGGTAGATCGATTAGTCTTGTGTGTCTGCTTTGCTGTTGTGGCTCAGAACAAGAACACCTACAGGATGTCTTAAACTCAAGCAGAGAGTGAACCAAAAAGAAAGTTAGCAGTGTGGCAGAGCCAAAGATTAGCATCAGAGCCACTGAGATTAAAGAAGACAGTGGCCAATGGCAAGAGTCACAAACAGATGATGAACACCCATCAATCTTCAGGTAGTGTGGCCCATTATTGGAAAACCAAAAGCACACAAGAACTACTGGTTTAATATAGTAAGTTTACACTCTGAAAAGTATCACATTTTGCTCTCTAGTAGGTTATATTTTTTTCTTTAAACTCCATACACATTTGGGAAAAAAACTATTCTTAGAAACTCACAATTCTCCAAAGAAAAGTACCTAAAGTATGAATAAAAAATTAAAATGGAGGCCAAGTGCAGTGGCTCATGTCTGTAATCCTGGCACTCTGGGAGGCTGGGGCAGGTGGATAGGTTGAGTTCACAGGTTCAAGACCAGCCTGAAGAAAAAGCGAGACCCTTGTCTCTATTAAAAATAGAAAAATTGAGGTAAGAGCATCATTTGAGCCCAACAGTTGGAAGTTGCTGTGAGCTATGATGCCATAGCACTCTACCCAAGGTGACAGGTTGAGACTCTGTCACAAAAAAAATTAAAATAGAAATTTAAAAATACTTATAACAAAGTGTCAAAAAAGGCAGGCATACCAGAACACTGGAATGCAGCTAACATGATACTTAGAGAGATCTTATAACCTTAAATCCATATTAGAAAACAAGGACAGAAAATTAGTGAGCTAACAGCTTGAGAAATTTAAAGATTAGCAAGTAAAAAAAAAATCACTTTCTTTAAAACTACATAAATAAAATCAAAAAGAACAGGGTTCAGACCATGACTTCTCCCACTTACCAATCTGTGTTTTGGGGCTAGTTATTCACTTTCTTAAAGGCTTGATCTCATGTAGAAGATGGAGATAAATACCTGCAGCTAATGAGCAGTAGGACTGGCATGATGATTTAAACAACAGAATGCATGTGAATTGCTCAAAACAAGTAAGAGTACTATGATGCTATTCTTACTTCTAAAATTACCACTAAATCTTTACACTAGAAGCCACTTTCAAAATGTTATAGAATAGAAGACAGTCAATCATCATAAATTTCACTTTGAAGTCTTACTCTATAGTCAAGGAAAGTTGTTACCAATGATATAATTCTTCTGGAGTAATGTATTGTAAAAATTTCTTTTCACTGCTACCTTCAGCATCTTCGTCACATTTAGTATTAGCTACAGGGTCAGAATTTCTCCCCAACTCCCCAGACCTTTGCCTAGGAAGTTGGGGTAAATTTCTTGATAAGTTCCTAACACAATCTTAGTGCAGGAATACATATGCCAGATGCAGGTACCAAGACATATCAAATTGGTCATATAAAAAATCCATATGAAGTGAAAATTACATGAGTTTATAATATAAACTCAGAAATTCACTTTTTTCTGGAACTGGAACAGTATTCTGTCTACAGCAACGTCAGATCTGCTTTACTTTAAACAAAGTAGAATGTACAGATTTAAACATGTACTTTTCTTATATAAAATATAAATATGAATATGAATATGAGCAGAATAATTAACTCAGGCATTCAGAGCAGAAAAACCAAGACAATATTGTTTCCTCTCAAAAAAATTAAAAGAAAAATGTTTTAAATTCTTTTCTATCAAAAGTCTCCTTTTCTAGATAGGAAGTGAAAGGAAGCAAGAAAAACTACACTTCTCTAAAGAAATTCTAAAGTACATCAAATAAGTTAGTTCTGACTAAACCAGAGGTCGGAGACCCAATGCTACATGCTGAAAACAATACCCTGTGACGGCCTCAGCCAGGATGGGGAGGTTCACAGAAAGGCGGGCGCTCTTCTCAGCCTTCTTTACTCAACAGACTGACTACAGAGGCAGAACCTGATACAGCAACTATCACAGCTAAAACATACTACACACAAACAGGAGAAATGCCAGATCAGGAGTTAAATGAATGTATTATACCAAACAATGATCATGTCTTTGAGAAGTATACTAACTAAACTATATTTTCTAATAATTACAAGCCTCTTATGCATTAATATTGCTATATTTCATTCGGATGCTCATTTTAAAGGCCAAACTATTTCTTCTGTTTGCCAAATTGTGTTTAAGTTTCTTCTCTTTTTGGAAGAGGCCCCCAAAAGCAAAGCACATCTTTCCTCAAATAGCTCTCTGCCTGTATTATGAAATTCTCAAGTCGGGTTCTGGCTCAAATGAGTATTACACGAATGGGAGATTTTACCCACACTCTTGGTTTGAAGCTGAAATTACATCTCATCTATCAGACAATGCCCCCATAAGTAAGCTAGGTTCTGTTTTATCAGAATTCAAGACAACATATTAATCATCACAGTTACATGTACTATCTATGATAAGCCAGTAACTACACTCTACTTAATACACATTATCTCACTTAATTATGCCAACAACTCTCTAGAGTAGAAAGTATTCCCATTTTATAGACAGGAAAGCAGAGGCTCTGGCAGGCTGTCTGTGTTGCCCAAGGTTATACACACCCAATAAAAGGAAGGCTTCCCCCTCCCATAGCCTTATTGAGGTATATTTGACAAATAAAAGTTATATATATTTAAGGTGTACAATTTGATTTCATGACATACATATACATTGTGAAACATGTATCTATTCCCTCATATAGTTACCCCCTTTTTTGGTAGTGAGAACACTTAAGATTTATTCTCTTAACAAATTTCAAGTATACAATCCAGCATTACCAACTATAGGCACCATTCTGTATAATAGGTCCTAAGATGGTAACTGAAACTTAGAACCCACTGACCAACATCTCCCCATTTCCCCTACCTCCTAGGTAGGGGCAACCACCATTCTACTCTCTTAAAAGGCAAACTTCTTAACCTATGTCCTCTGATTCTAAATTCAGCACTTTTTCTACTATACTGTATTATGACTTGGTATTGTTATAGTACTGGGTAATATGCTTTAACTGAAGTTACCAGTCTGTTAAAATTCCAGTAAATACATTTAAGAAAAATCTCTAAAACAAGATGGGATCAGATGAATAGCCAAATTAAGTCTGTATATTAAAAAAAGCATTACCAATTTTAGCTAACATTGGCCTTTACTCCATGTTACCGGAGTGATTAGTTTGTACAACAGCTCTGAGCTTCCTCATCATGAATAATGAGGGAAGCTACACCCTTTAGAATGAGCACTCCACCAACCCCTGCAGTCAATTAGAATGTCTCTAATGCAGACCTTCCATGCACACACATGAGCTGTAAAGACATCAAAGAGACTGAGCCATAGAAAAGGCAGGACTCTGAAATTATCTCTTGTTTTTGATGTTTGTTTCTTTGAATTTATACAACCTGTACTGAAAACTCTTCAGCAAAAGATTTTGACTGGCATTCCATAAAGTCAGTATCTGTTTCCAGATAACTATTAAAAGGAAATGTCTTGAAGTTAAAAAAAAAAAAAAAAAAAAAATGCATTTGGGAAAAACACAATAAATGATATGTTAGTCTCAAGAGACAAATATTGTTTGATTCTACTTATATGAAATATCTAGAATAGGCAAATTCATATTGACAGAAAGAAGATTAGCAACTACCAGGGGCTGAAGTAGAAAATAACAAGGAATTATCACTTAATGGGTATAGAGTTTCAGTTTGTGGTAATGAAACTTTTGGAAATGGACCAGTGGTCATAGTTGTCCAACACTTTGAATGTAATTAATGTCATGTAATTGTACATTTAAAAAGGGTTAAAATGGAAAATTTTATGTTAATACTTTATAACAAAAGTCATTAGAAAGTTATCACCTCGACAGAAATCTTTGTAACATTTCCTATCTTCAAAAAACTTAATTCTAGGTGGTGCCTGTGGCTCAAGGAGTAGGGTGCCGACCCCATATACTGGAAGTGGTGGCTTCAAACCCGGCCCCAGCCAGAAAACTGCAAAAAAACCAAACAAACAAACAAACAAAAAAAAATACAAAAAGAACTTAATTCTAGATCTTGTGGTTTTAATAATCATAAAAAGTTAGCATACACTTAAAAAATAATAATGGAAAAACTGCATGCAAGATTTACAGAAATTTGCTTCTTTAGCAAGTTAGAAGGACAAAAGTTTACTTTTAAAAAAAGCAACCTGAGTTGTGAAGTTTAGCCCAAGTTACACAAAGACTTGTTAAAGAACTAATAATATAGGAAAAAAGTAATGCCAGCCATAAAATAATGACTTCATTATACATCCAACCTAACGCGAGATCTTCTAAAGTAACCTCATCTTAAGTGAATGGAATGCATTCCTCCTGCCCAAAATGCTGTTTCCCAAATTCCCTTTCAGACTAACATTGGTTAATATAATTAAACTAAGTCATTAAAATGTTCTTCTGCACATCTTTGTATTCACTTCTTTGGCCTGAAGTAAACACAAGCACTAAATTACATATGCTAAATAACCAATTACCCACTGAATAAACATCTCCTTCTGGCGTGGTGTCTTCTGTTCTTTGACAGTCGAGCATATTTATAAGTGAGAAGCCATACATGAGAAAACAAATTAATTTTTATATGAAAGCACTAAAACTACACAGTTAGAAGAAGAACAGAAATTCAGAATAGTTTCAAGTTACCACACCAAGATAGATACAACAAAGATATGCTGTCTACTCTTATTGATTTTCATGCCAGCTATTAAATTAGATTCACTAGCCACGAGACATGTCAATTTATCATTATCAGTGGCGTGCTTTTAAAGTTATAGTATATATGCAAAAAAGAATTCAACACTCTTTGAAACTTAAAAATTTTTAACTTTATATAATAAAATTATAATGCATAAAAAACTTCACTGATGTTGGTTCTCTGGAAAAAATGTTTGAGAAATCAGTCTGCTAAAAATTAGCTAAGAAAACACACCAAAGATAAAATTAGAACTCCTAACTTTTGGCAATTAACTTTTTAACTATTGCACAACCAAACAACTTATACATCCAAACCACAGTTTATAAATTCTACAACTTCTCCTTTGTCACTGGAAATTTCACTGTGAGGGCTTTGCTCATCCAGGCCATGGAGCTATCTTTAAGAAGCACGCTCAGGGTGTTTTCTGGACTACAGCTCCATACAGCACTACTGCTTGTCCTCCTGGGTACAGAACATCAATTGCTTTCAGCTAAATGCACTCACATATGAATATTTTAGTACAATTTAATGCTTCTATACAAACCCCAAAGGAACAGAGCATCAATTTGTGAACATAGTTCTCTTGGAGTTAAAAGCCCAGCCAGATAATGCAGCATGAAAGCAGTTGTCAATCTTCAGCTTTTTAGCAAGTTAGAAGGACAGCCCATAAATTCGGTCCCAGCTGTATACAAGTAACTCTATAAAGTTCCTGCAGACCTTTCAACAATAGCAAATTTTCAAAAGAAAACCCAGGAACAAAATTTATTATCTTAGTAAATCCTCCTCAAACTGCTTATTCATCTGGTAACTTTAAACAGACTTCTGTGTACTTAGTCTCAGAATTATGTGTATAAATGGACAGCGGATCTGTTAAGTAAAATAAGAAAATATAGACAAAGTAACCTACTCCCATTAATAAGTTGCATGAAGTGTAAGAATACATTTCCCCGGCATTAGGTAACAGATTCTCTAATGATTTCAATATGCTTGTATGTTTGGATGGTCAGTATCATCAACAGGACTCACAGAAGGCAACGCAGAAACAAATATAAAATGGGAATTGCCATGTAACATGATTAAATCCTAGTCATAGCATAAATGTCAAAGCTATTAAGCTAACAAATATTAATGTGCTATCAATATCCAATGAATCTTTCAAATATCAGTTAAAGAAATAAGAATTCAATATTTGTTCACAATTTCAAAATAAAACAAAGGAAAAAAATCTACTAACGAGGACTGTAAATATAAATTCACTAACACACAGCACTTACTACATGCCAGGTGCAGTTTTACGTGTTTTATATGTATTAACTCATTTAACCCTGTTTAACTTTTCAACTATTGCACAACCAACTTATACATATATATGTATATATATATATATTTTATACATATTAAATCACTTAATCTTTAAAGCTATGGTATGAAGTATATACAATTATTACTATCATTAGATAGTTGAGAAAAAGTTAAGTGATTTGTGTGAAGTCACAGCAAGCAAATGGGAAAGCTAAGAGCTGAATCCAGGTAACATGGCTGGGCTCTTAACCATTTTTAACCATTATAGCATACTACCTATAGTAGAGAACTTTTTAAATCTGATAAAGGATATTCACCAAAACCAGAAAACATAGTACCCAGGGTAAAACACTGGAAGAATTTCCTTGAAAATAAGGGACAGGGATGTTTATCATTACCATTTATATTCAACTATGTCCAGGGAGCCACAGCTCACACAAGAAATAAGAAAATTAAACAAAAGGATGAAACATAATTTCATTATTCCCAGAAAACATGACTATGTACAATACCTAAGATACTACAGATAAATTAAGAGCAATATAAAAACATCATATGCATATATATATATACACCTAAATATACCTATATACTCGAGTATAAGCCGAGTTTTTCAGCACAAAATTTGTGCCGAAAAACCCGAACTTGGCACAAATTTTGTATCGAAAAAACTCGGCTTATACTCGAGTATACAAGTATATACCTATATATCTATATATGTATAAACCTACATAAACCTATATATGTATAAACAAAAATTATAAAACTAAGTAAATGGAAAAAATAAAATCATGGTCATAGAAAAACAAATACATCAAATGTCAACTCTCTCCATAATCTATCTTTCTATTCTCCTCATGGTTTCTCTAAGGTAAAAACAAACCACTTGCACATGGGAAGTATCATTTGGCCTGCTATCATCACAGAGATCCCTTGAGTCCTTAATATCATATGTTGATATTTTCAATATCTGAATATTTGTTATAATACATAGTATTTAAACCCAGGAGTCACTATTCAAATTTTTAAAACTACCAAGAATTTGCATGAGTGCACAATTAAGGTGCTTATGAATCTGGGAGAGACTGTCCAGTCCACTCAGCAGTTCTGTATCAGCTATTTTCCTGACAGATCATATTTTGTGCCCACATTCTATAACTGCAAGCCAAGGGAACACAAAGACATGAATTTAAGACTTTTTTCATCTTCCTGCTTGATCTAAGGCTTCAAACAATGGTTCAAGTCTTCTATTTCTGGAGCCTTAGGAATTAGCAAGAGAAAACTGTCCACAACTTCTTTGATCTAGATCCCGTCCCCTTCTTATTTCTTTTTATTTTTTATTTTTGTAGAGACAGAGTCTCACTTTATTGCCCTCAGTAGGGTGTTGTGGCAGGCACATGTAGTCCCAGCTACTTGGAAGGCTAAGGCAAGAGAATTGCTTAAGCCTAAGAGTTGGAGGGTGCTGTGAGCTGTGACACCACAGCACTTTACCAAGGGTGACATAGACTCCATCTCAAAAAGAAAAACAAAGTGTTTATTAAATTCAGTAATAACATAAGTGTTTACTACATTACTTCCATATAAATTTCACATATATTTATATATATTCATATAAAATTTTTTAATAAAAGAAAAGAATGGGAAGTAAAGGGAATACAGCAAATGTATGCTACTTTCTCAAGCCTAGCAGGAGAAGTGAAAAGGGTAGAAGCTACTGAAGAACACAGGCTGCTAGGTCAGTGAAGGGACTTTTTTTTTTTTTTTTTTTTTTAAGGTTATAGAAAAGGAGGTAGTGGGAAAGGAGAGACTCAGAATCTCAAGCATGAGGATGACTAATGGAACACTGTCCCAAAAAGAGGGAGGAAATGGTAAGATCCAGAGGACAGGGCGGTGCCTGTGGCTCAAAAGAGTAGGGTGCCATCCCCATATGCCGGAGATGGCGGGTTCAAACCTGGACCCAGCCAAAAACTGCAAAAAAAAAAAAAAAAAAAAAAAAAAATCCAGAGGATAAGTATTTAGCATTAAATAAAAAAAGGCTCATTTCTTTCTTTTTTTTTCCTTCAAGACAGAGTCTCACTCTGGTACTCTGATTAGAGTTCCGTGCAGTCATAGCTCACAGCAATTTCAAGCACCTACCCTCAAACAATCATTTGCCTCAGTTTTTCTATATTTAGTAGGAGGCAGGTCTTGCTCTTGCTCAGGCTGGTCTTGAACTCCTGAGCTCAAGCAATCTACTTGCCTCAGTCTCCCAGAGGGCTAGGATTATAGGCGTGAGCCACCACACCTGGCCTCATCTCTTTCTTAACACATATAAAAAAAGCCGGATTTTTTGTATTGTACAAAGTACAATAAATTTACTTGTGAAGTGGAAGAAAAGGTCAGTGTCTGAGAATAAGGAAATGATACTAAATAAGGAATTTTTAATTTTCTTTTTTTTTTTTTTGCAGTTTTAGCTGGGGCCGGGCTTGAACCTGCATATATGGGGCCAACACCCTACTCCTTGAGTCACAGGCACCACCCTAAATAAAAAATTTTTAAAGGGCTGAAAATTTAAAATAAAGTCATTGAAATACTAATAAAGAACAAAATCAGAATTTTTAGTTTAGGTAGGCACATCTGTGGAGAACTATGTGGGGCTACACACTGCACCAATTTTCTCTGGACAGTAGTTTGTATAATGTGCTCACAGCTCTAGTCTTTCTGCAGAGGTGCAGGAGAGACTCTTTGGGAAAAAACAGAAAGGGAGGGGGCTGAGCCAGTAGCACTCGAGGTATACCACCTCACTTTAACACCACTTTCTATGATATATATACGGCTCCCTGAAAATAATTCATTTGAAGAAAAGTTCTACAACTAAATCACTGGTCTAAAATTTTACTCTAAAATAATTCTGAACAATAGACACAAAATCAAATAATTTCTGCTTCTTATGGAAATACACATACTATTAGGCAACTGGCCTACATTGTTAACAGACAGTCCAATGGGGCGGCACCTGTGGCTCAAGGAGTAGGGCGTTGGCCCCATATATGGAGGGGGGAAGTGGGGTGCAGGTTTGAGCCCAGCCACAGCCAAAACTGCAAAAAAAAGAAGACAGTCCAATGAAACGACTGTCCTATTTATAGTAAAGGTACTGTTGAAGATGTCAATCAATAGTATCCTCTTTATAAGGACTCAAGGGATCTCTCTGATCTTGATACCAGGCCAAATGACACTTCCCATGTGCAATTAGTTTGTTTTTACCTTATAGAAACCGTAAATCAGGGAACTGGTCTTGTTTCCCAATATGAATTGGTTTCTAGAAAACCTAACGCCAAGTCTGCAGCCACATCTAGCAAATGAACAAGACCAAATATGATCTTTAAAATTTAAAATCTCTCCCCTCATTCCTTTTTTCCCCCCTAGTTTCAACATATCCTTCTCACCTTTGTTTACCTTCCACTTCAATTTTCTCAAGACCAAACTGCCACTACCCACCAAAGAAACATTAAGGCAGAATGTGGTGGCCACAGGAGGGTAGAGAGAAGACGACCAAGCACTGGCAAAGCCCCAGTCTGAGGGCGAGGTCAGAAGAGGTGCCTAAGACACAGGCTAAAATAAATTAGAACTGAGAACCAGTTCTAGTCACAACCATGAAACTCCTGACCAAAGAGATGGACCACTAAAAGCAATACCTAACCCAACTGGATTATGTATTAAGAGGGGAAATATTACAATGAATAGTTTTAAGACTAATTGATAAAATTGAAGTATTCCATTAAATATAGAAAATTGGAACTGGAATGTAAACTGACAAAACTGGAATGTGGTCATAACTATTCTTCAGTTATATAAGACAATATTTATTCTGTCTCGAGAAATACACACTGAGATATTTAGGGGTAAAGGGCCACGATGCTACTTACTGTCAAATGGTTCAGGAAAAAATGTATACATAATATGTTTTTTAAGAGATGGGATCTTGTTATGTTGCCCAGGCTGGAGTGCAGTGGTTGTTCACTGGTGCCATCACTGCAGACTACAGCCTTGAATTCCTAGCTTCAAGCCATGCTCCTGTCCTCAGCCTCCCAAGTAACTGGAATCACAGGTATATGCCACTATGCCTGGCATTAATTGTCAAATTTTTGTAAGCTTGAAATTTTCTACAAATATCCATTAAAAAATAAAGAGTAAAGTCTTTGTTATAATGGTAAGTTGTGGACTGACCAAGGGTTCTCATCCCTGGGTCTGAATTCTTGCAGGGAGCAGGAATCCATAAACATAGTAAGAATTGTTCTATAATCTTCTGTATGCGTGGGTAAATTATTGTGAGCAGCAAAAAAGGCACTTAAAAGTATAACTAAATTCATAGCATCTTTTGGGTTTATATATTTTCTCAAGTAATTGGTCATAAAAGTCAAAACTTATTTTGTGAGGAAAACAAAATTTGACATTATGTCTTCCCTTACTTAAAGAAGTAGGGAACTTTTTATTACTTATCAGAAAGAACAGTGGTAATACTTTTCATAGCTATTACGAAATAGGAAAACACCAAAACAGGATTTTCAAATAATTATATAAAGTTGAAAGGGAAGTGAATGGAAAACTAAATCAAGCTATAAAATATTCAAGAGGCTTCAGTGGTAGAGAAAACAGACCCAAATTAAATAAGGATAAATTAAAATACTGTGTTCATCTTTAAAAACAAAGAAATACTATGTTATTACCAGATAAAGGAGATGTGGTTTAATAGCAAGCAATTCAAGTGGGGGAGGGGGAAATTTTGGATGGCCACAAGTGTTAAGTCTTGCCAATAGTGGAACATAGCTGCCAAAAACCTAACGCAATACTAAGTAGCATTAATTAAGATATTATTTAGGGAGATGATAATCCAACTGTGCAGGAGCAGGAGCACATGTGAAGCAATACATTCATTTCTGGGCCTCAGAACTCCTGCTGATGGCCCTGAAGGAATAGCCTGTATAGTATTAATCCTCCTTGCCCAGAACAACTGCAAAACCTGATTAAAGTACTGATAGCAACTGTTTTAAGTACACTGGCGATCAACCTGAACAGGCAGCATTTGAGAAGCCACAATTCTACAGAATTCTGCTCAGATGAGACCAGGACAGGCCTCCACTTCTTCCCTTGGGGCATTTGCAGATTCCCCACAGGGATAAAAGCCAATCAGAAATCAGGCACTTTTGGATAGAAACATGCAGTCTTACTGGTTAAGAAAACACAGAAAAGTATTTGTGGCTGCCACACCAGCTGGAAGTGAAAATAAAATTCCAGACAACAAAGAACCATGGAGGGAAAACCACAAACTCTGCACATAAACTCCACACAAAACTCTGGCTGGCCTCTGCATTCGGCATGTATGAGGCAGACTCGTAGCTGCCTGGCTGAGACTAAAAACACAACAGAGGAGACAGAGTTTGGAGGTTTAGTTCAGTTAGTTTAGCTGCTGGCTAAAAGAAAAAATATTCTTAATAGGAATATAACAGAACCCATAATCTCTACAACATGTTAGTCAATGTCCCTACAATATATTCCAAAAGTATTAGACAACCAGTGGTTCATAAAATATGGTTTAGATAGAGCCCTAAGATCCATCCTTTCAGGTGCTATGCAGGATCAAAACTATTTTCTCAGCAATACTGAGATGCTATTTGCACTATTTATTTTCATTCTTTCATGGTGTACAGGGCACTTTTCCAGAGGCTACATGACTTTTGAGGAAACCATCACTGATGGCTAATCAAATGCATGCATCTGGATTATATATTTCCTAACATTTTTAGGGTAGAAGAATTTAGGTATAAATATGTGTGTGCACAGAGATTTGATTAATTTGCTCTCAGTACAGCAGTTTGTGCTCTTATAACTGCTATCATTTCTGTAACCTTATTGTTCAATAAACTGATATTTGAAATCACCAAAGATTTCCTTGTGCCTGCAAAGAAATGCATCAAGAAGTATAATTTGTCTTATAGGGCAATGTAACATTTTAAACATTTTAAAAAGTCTATATACTTTTAAATTTCCCTAAAACTATTATTTTAGATTTTTATAATATTTATGCTAAAATAAAGAAGACTTACTTTCTCAACCCATGGCTGCAACTGTGTCGAAAGATGTTGGAAAAACTGATAACAGAGATAACTAAATTAAGGAAAAGAGAAATCTTCTCTAAAAAATAAAATACTGTATAAAGTTATAAAATAAGAACTGAAATTTTCTCTTGGCTGTATAGATGTTAATAATTTACCTTACTGTATCTTATTCAAGGGAAATTAGGGCCATAAAACATTCAGAGTTCAGAGAAAACTGAATTGGACTTTATTTTATCATAGATACAATCAGTTTAAAATCCAGAAACAATTTCAGCTTTTCAAACTAGAAAAAAAAAAAAAGAGTTACTGAAGCATCCTTAGTTAACATATTTCATTGGCTTGAGAAAGACTAGGAAAGGTGTTCTTGCTGAACACCTACTACATGAAAATCAGTAAAAGAAACTAAGGCACTGCCACATTCCAATGGTATAGTAACATGCTGAATAAAAGATTTAGCTGTAAACATGAATGCTAAGTTAACATATCATCTGCAAAACTGTACTTTGCATAACAGACACATCTATAGACATGGGTGGGTTTCCTGCTTTACTTGTGTTTGTCAGTATCAGCACCAACTAAGAATTCTCTCATGTGGATGCTTGGCAACAAACACAAGTGGTTTGAAATACTCAAAGTGTCATGTAACTTTTTGAATCTCATGTTTTATACTGGAAAAATCCAATTGACATTTGTACTGATGATATGAAAATGGCAGTGGATAATCAGTTGCTCCCTAAGCACGAGTCGAGTCAGTGGCACCAAACTGTACTAGTAGTCACCGCATTTTTCATGGTCACACATTCACAGTTAAAAAAGAAAAAATAAAGTCAGTTTCACGTAAGAATGTCCACGATGAAGCAATAAGAATCATTAATTTTATATTAACTCTTGACCTTGGAGTACACATATCTTTAATATTCTGAATGACAAATTACAGAATTTGGAGAAACACTTCCACTGTATACCAAAGCACATGGGTTGCTGTGAGGAAAAGGATTTGCATGATAGTTTGAGTTACAAGCTGGATCAGCCACTTTTTTCATGAAACACAATTTTTATTTCAAACTGGCAAACATTTACATCTTGGGCAGATATTTTATTGAAAATAAAGTGATCTAGTCAACTCTTAGAAAACAAATGAGAGCGGTTTGTTGTCAAAATTTGGGCTTTTAAGTGAAAATCAGAATTCTAGAAAACTTGTATCCATGACTATCAGCTTTGAAGACTCATCTAATGCGATGAGTGACAATCTGGTCGTGTGCCACATATGACATTTTGGTCAGAAATGAACTGAGTAATGAGAATGGGCTCATAAGATTATAAAGGAGCTGATAAATTCCTATTGCCTAATGACACTGGCCATTATAATGTCACACAATGAATTAGTTACCTTTAATATGTTTAGACACACAGATATTTACCATTGTGTTATAACTGCCTCCAGTATTCAGCACAGTAACATGTGATACAGGTTTAACTAGGAGCAACAGACTGTACCATATGGCCTAGGTGTGTGGTAGGCTATACCATGGAGCTTTATGAGCACCCGCTGTGATGTTGGCACAAGGATGATACTGCCTGATGATGCTTTTCTCAGAATATATAGCCATTGTTAAGTGACACATGACTGTATAATGAATGTGATTTTGATACTAGTAAATGTGTCAACATGTGGAAGATTTGCATAACTCAGTAAATCATTATTTTCTAAATCAGTGGTTCTCACCTACGGGTTGCAACCCACAGGAACTGTATTAAAGGGCTGCGGTATTAGGAAGGTTGAGAACCACTGTTTTAAATGAACAATGTATAATGTCACAAAATGGTAAATGATCTATCAAAGTACAATATAGACCAAGGAATTTTAACGTGAGAGTATGAAAAGTTCATTGATTTGCTAACATCTTACAATCACCTAATCTTCGATAAATCAAACAAGAACATACCTTGGGGGAAAGACTCCCTATTCAATAAATGGTGTTGGGAGAACTGGATGTCTACATGTAAAAGACTGAAACTAGACCCACACCTTTCCCCGCTCTCAAAAATTGATTCAAGATGCATAAAGAACTTAAATTTAAGGCATGAAAAAATAAAAATCCTAAAAGAAAGCATAGGAAAAACACTGGAACATATTGGCCTGGGGAAAGACTTCATGAAGAAGACTACCATGGCAATTGCAACAACAAAAAAAATAAACAAATGGGACTTCATTAAACTGAAAAGCTTATGTACAACTAAGGAGACAACAACCAAAGCAAATAGACAACCTACACAATGGGAAAGGATATTTGCATATTTTGAATCAGACAAAAGCTTGATAACTAGGATCTACAGAAAACTCAAATTAATCCACATGAAAAAAGCCAACAATCCCATATATCAATGGGCAAGAGACATGAATAGAACCTTCTCTAAAGAAGACAGATGGATGGCTAACAAACATATGAAAAAATGCTCATCATCCCTATTTATTAGAGAAATGCAAATCCAGACCACCCTGAGATACCATCTAACCCCAGTGAGAATAGCCCACATCACAAAATCTCAAAACTGCAGATGCTGGCGTGGATGTGGAGAGAAGGGAACACTTTTACACTGCTGGTGGGACTGCAAACTAGTACAACCTTTCTGGAAGGAAGTATGGAGAA
>CAUYPK010104726.1:0-52009 GCA_963574355.1 Loris lydekkerianus | reverse complement strand
TCAACAAAAAAAGAAAATGATAAACCAATATCACTAATGAATACTAATGCAAATATATTCAATAAGATCCTAGCAAACAGAATTCAGCAACACATCAAACAAATTACTTACCATGACCAAGTAGGTTTTATCCCAGGGTCTCAAGGCTAGTTCAATATATGTAAATCTATAAATATAATTCAGCACATAAACAAATTAAAAAACAAAGATCATATGATTGATGCAGAGAAAGCTTTTGATAACATTCAGCATCCTTTCATGATCAGAACACTTAACAAAATGGGTATAGAAGGGACATTCCTTAAACTGATAGAGGCCATCTACAGCAAACCCACAGATGATATTGTATAGAATGGAGTTAAATTGAAATCATTTCCACTTATATCAGGAACCAGGCAAGGCTACCCATTGTCTCCACTGCTTTTTAACATTGTAATGGAAGTCTTAGCCTTTGCAATTAAGCAAGAAAATGTGATCAAGAATATCCACAAAGGGTCAGAAGAGATCAAACGTTCACTCTTTGCAGATGATATGATTGTGTATCTTGAAAACATGAGGGATTCTACTACAACACTCCTAGAAGTGATCAAGGAATATAGCAGCACCTCAGATTACAAAATCAGCATTCATATATCAGTAGCCTTTATATATACCAACAATAGTCAAGCTGAAAAACAGCCAAGGACTCTATTCCATTTACAGTAGTGCCAAAGAAGATGAAATATTTGGGAGTTTACCTAACGAAGGACATGAAAGAACTCTATAAAGAGAACTATAAAACTCTAAGAAAAGAAATAGCTTAAGATGTTAACAAATGGAAAACATACCATGCTCATGTCTGGGAAGAATCAACATTTTTAAAATAAAAATACTACCCAAAGCAATATGCAATTTTAATGCAATCCCTATTAAAGCTTCACTATCATACTTTAAAAATCTTGAAAAAATAATACTTTGTTTAATATGGAATCAGAAAAAACCTCGAATAGCCAAGACATTACTCAGAAATAAAAACAAAGCAGGAGGAATCACTCTACCAGAACTCAGACTATCCTATAAATCGATAGTGATCAAAACAGCATGGTAGTGGCACAAAAACAGAGAAGTAGATGTATGGAACAGAAGAGAAAACCAAGAGATGAACCCAGGTACTTACCATTATTTGATCTTTGATAAACCAATTAAAAACATTCAGTGTGGAAAGGATTTCCTATTTAACAAATGGTGCTGGGTGAACTGGCTGGTGACCTGTAGAAAACTGAAACTGGACCCATACCTTATATAGTTAACTAAGATAGACTCCCACTAGATTAAAGATTTAAACTTAAGACATGAAACCATACAAATGCTAGAAGAAAGTGCAGGGAAAACACTTGAAGAAATCAGCCTGAGTGAATATTTTATGAGGAGGACCCCCTGGGCAATTGAAGCAACACCAAAAATACACTACTGGGACCTGATTAAACTAAACAGGTTCTGCACAGCCAAGAACACAGTAAGTAAAGCAAACCAACAGCCTTCAGAATGGGAGAAGATATTTGCAGGTTATGTCTCTGACAAAGGTTTAATAACCAGAATCCACAGAGAACTCAAACGTATTAGCAGGAAAAAAACAAGTGATCCCATTGCAGGCTGGGCAAGGGACTTGAAGAGAAAATTCACTGGAGAAGACAGGTGCATGGCCTACAGACATATGAGAAAATGATCATCATCCTTAATCATCAGTGAAATGCAAATCAAAACTACTTTGAGATATCATCTAACTCCAGTAAGATTAGCCCATATCACAAAATCCCAAGACCAGAGATGCTGGTGTGGATGTGGAGAAAAGGAAATACTTTTACACTGCTGGTGGGAATGCAAATTAATACATTCCTTTTGGAAAGATGTTTGGAGATAGACCTGTCTTTCGATCCTACAATTTCTCTACTAGATATATATCTAGAAGACCCCAAATCACATTATAACAAAGATATTTGTACCAAAATGTTTATTGCAGCCCAATTCATAATTGTTAAGTCATGGAAGAAAACCAGAAGCCCATCAACCCATAAATGGATCAATAAATTGTGGTCTATGTAAACCATGGAATATTACACAGCTTTAAAGAAAGATGGAGACTTTACCTCTTTCATGTTTACATAGATGGACCTGGAACATATTCTTCTTAGCAGAGTATCTCAATAATGGAAGAAAAAGTATCCAATGTGCTCAGCCCTACTATGAAGCCAAGTTATCACTTTCATATGAAAGCTATAACCCAATAATAGCCCAAGAATATGGAGAAAAGGGATAGGAGGGGAGGGAGGAGGATAGGTGGAGGGAGGGTGATTGGTGGGACCACACCTATGGTGCATCTTACAAGGGTGCATGTGAAATTTACTAAATGTAGAATATAAATGTCTTAACACAATAACTAAGAAAATGCTGTGAAGGCTATGTTAACCTGTTTGATGAAAACATTTCAAATTGTATATAAAACCACCACATTGTACCACATGATTGCATTAATGTACACAGCTATGATTTAATAAAAAATAATAATAAAAAATAAGCTGCAACTGCTTGCTCGATCGGGGTAAAAGAAAAGTCAAGATAATGTATAATGACAATTCAGAGCAACCTTAGTATTAAACTTGTTGTTTAGAAAATTGTTGCAAATTCATTAATACATCCATAGTAGACAACATACCTTCAAAATCCTTAAAATCTTAATGAATTAAGGGCTTTCAGTTAGGGCGAGAACATTTTGTTCCACTAGAAATACATCCAATTAGAATATTAAACAGTATTATTTTGGTTTGACTTTAAAGGTATTAGGACTATGGAGACATCTATCAAAGAAGTCTGAAAGAGAGGAATGGAAATAACTTAGTAGGTTCTCCTGCTCATCTCTGTCAATCATCTGTTGCCACCTAAAAGAACATACGTGGACTCTAAGAATTAGAATGTTAATTTTTTAACAAATATAATAAATTACAAAGTAAAATTTATTCAGTTCTAATTAAAAGTTGGGTGACATATAGAGCACTTTATAAATTCTATCTTATTATGTCTCTTTAATTCTTACAGTATGTATAAAAGGTGTTCTTTTTGTTTCTTTTTTTATGTTGGTAAACTCCAGTTTAGGAATTTCTAATATTATGTGCTAATTTGAGGGCCAATTTTTGATAATTAGTCTTTTCTATTTCTTTCCTTTTCCTTATTTTTTCTCCTTTCCCCCTTCCCTTTTTTCCCTTCTCTTTCCTTTCCTTTCCTTACTTCCTCCCCCCCCCCTTTTTTTTTTAGACAGAGTCTTACTCTGTCACTCTCAATAGATCATCATAGCTCACAGCAACCTCAAACTCCTAGGCTCAAGTGATTCTCTAGCCTCAGCCTCCTGAGTAGCTGGGACTACAGGTGACAAACACAATACTCAGTTAGTATTTTTCTATTTTTAGTAGAGATAGGATCTCTCACTCTTGCTGGTCTCCAAACACCTGAGCAAAAGCAATCCACCAGCCTCAGCCTCATAGAGTGCTAGTATTACAGGCATGAGCCACTATGCCTGGCCTGTTTCTATTTCTTTTTAACATTTTTTTGGTTTTGCTTTCATTATTATTTTTAACTGACACATAAGTAGTACTTATACATATTTATATGCTGCAATATGATATTTTAATACACATATACCATGTGTAACTCTCAAATCAGGGTAATTACCATATGCAGGCCTCAAACGCTTTGTGTTGAGAACATTAAAAATCTACTTTTCTAACTATTTGTAAATATGCAATAAGTTGTTAATTAATTATAGTAACTTTATATTATATTAAAATACAACGGTAGGTTTTATTCTTCTTATTTAGCTGTAATTTTGTATTTATTATCTATTTCTTCACAATCTCTCTCTCCTTCTTACTCTTCCCATCCTAAAGTACCCACTATTGTGCTCTGTATTTCTATAAAGACACTTTACATTTCCACATACAAATGAGCACATGCAGTATCTACTTTTATATGCCTGGCTTGCTTCACTTAACATAATGCCCTCCAGACTCATCCATTGTACCAGAAATGACAGGACTTCCTTCTTTTTTATGGTTGGGGCTAAATAGTGTTCTATTGTGTACATACACCACATTTTCTTTATCCATACATCTGTGGATGGGCGCTTAGGTTGGGTCCGTAGCTCAGCTATTGTGAGTAGCACTGCAGCAGTGTATATAAGAATGTAGATATCTCTTTCACATCATGAATCTTTGTCTTTGGATACATAACTTATTCCTAGGTGGATTTTTGTTGTTGTTGTTGTTACATATGGAATCATTTTCCTGACCTTTTTTTTTCAGGTAGTTTGTTACCAATGAATAAAAATGTTACTGATTTGTGCACAGCTAATTTTTGTATCATGCAAATTTACTAATTTGTTTATTAGTCATAAGAGTTTTACATCGGAGCATTTAGGTTTTTCTCTGGAAAAGAGCACATCATTTACAAACAGGGAAAATTAAATTTTCCATTTTCCAATTTGAATGCCTTTTTGTTTTCTCTTTCATCTAATTGCTATTGCTCAGACTTCCACTATTATGTTAAATAAGAGTGGTAAGAGTAGGTATTCTTGTCTTATTTCAGTTTGTAAAGAAAAAATCTTCAGTTTTGTTCCCTTTTGAGTATGATGGTATCTGTGAGTTTGTGACACATGGCCTTTACTGTGTTGAGCTTTGTTACTTTTATAACTAATGTTGAATTTTATCGACTGATTTTTATGCATAGATGAAGATATTCATATGCTTTTTGTCTTTCATTTTGTTAATGTGATGTATTGCATTTATTAATTTGCTTATCTTGAACCATTCTTCCATTTCCAGAATAAATCTTACTTAATCACAGTTTATGATATTTTTAATATGCTGCTGGATTTGATTTGCTAGTCTGTAGTTTTCTTTTAAAATTTATTTATTTATTTATTTATTTATTTATTTATTTATCTAAGTTATTGTTACTTACCTGGTCTTGATGTTAGGGTAATACTTGCTTATAGAATGTGTTTGGAAGCAATCTCTTGTTTTCAATATTCAAAAAGAGTTTAAAAAGAATTGTTAGTTCTTTTTAAAATGCTGGTAGCAATGAAGGCATCAGATCCTGGATTTTGGTTGTTTGGGGGGAAAATTGTTATTACTAATTCAATCTCATTACTCATAATAGATTTTTTTTATTATTTTCTAATTCTTCTTGTTTCCAACTTAAAAATTGTGTGTACAGAAATGTATCAATTTCCTCTAAGGTCTCTAATTCATTGGCATATGTTACAGACATTCGAAATAGTCTCTAACAATCCTTGCTTTATGTTAATGTCATCTTTTTCATTTTTTGATTTTATTTATTTGGTAATTTTCTCTTGTTATCTTACTTAGTCTGGGTAATGGTTTGTTGATTTTATTACCAACTTTTTGTTTTGGTAATCTTTTGTGTCATTTTCTAAGTCTCCATTTCATACATTTTGCCCTCTTCTTTATTTCTTTCTTTCTTGTAATTTGGGGTTTGATTTGTTCTTTTTCTTCTAGTTCCTTAAAACACATCTTTAGGTTGTTTATTTGAAACCTTTCTACTTATTTGATGTTGCTATACACTTACCTTTTAATGATGCTTTCTCAGAGGCAGTGTTTCTCTGAGATGTGTGGAGCTGCTTCAGCTCAGGCATAGAGGGGAGTGACTGCTTTGGGAAGGCAAACCCACCGTCTTCAGGGAGGCAGGGTGCCGCTGCAACTGAAGCACTGGAGATGTGTTAACTGCTCTGGGCAGCAAAGCCCTGTTTCCCCAGGGGGCCTGATTCTTCAGCACAGATGGTCCAGGTGCAGCAGTGACTGGAGCAACTCTGCAAGGCACTATTCCCTTGGGAGGCAGTACACCACTTCATCTCAGGCTAGGGGGGACAGGAACAGCAGGGACAGGAAGGGTGGGTGGAGGGGCTTCAACACTGCTGCTTCGCTCCATAACAAATGTGTTAAAGCTGCTGGAAGTTTGGCTTGGGGATATGGGGCTACTGGTCAGGGATGGTTCAGCAGCAGCTCAGCCTCAGTGGTAAAGGCATGTGGCGGCCACTCACCTCTGAAGTAGGACACACTCCAGCAGCCGTTCTAGTTCCCAGATGGCATAGCCTAGTAGCTGCATAGGTCCACAGGGACTCGGGCACAGTCTGACCCTTCTCTGGACTCCAGGCAGCAACCTCAGCTGAGCTTAGTGCCTGTGGGGATTGCAAGGGTCCCCAGTGGTGAGGAATGTGGGTGACCACGGTATTGATAGAGGCTGCTGGGATCATCTTGCTTACCTTTTTCTGGCAGTGAGAAGTTCCACCTGCTTCCCAGATGATCGCTGCTGGAGAATGGGGTGGTGGAGGCCAGAGGTCTTGTTCCGTTCTCTATGAGGTTGTTCTGAGTTTCTGTGCTCACCAGGATTTCTGCTACTCTTTTGATATGCTCTAGAGCTCTCTTTTAGTTTTTTTTTTTTTTTTTTTTATCAAAATATAGTTGTTTATTTGCTGTTTTGGCTGTCTTTGTGTGAGGAGGAATAAGTTCTAGGGGCTTCTAGCCAATCATCTTACTGATACTGGATTCGTAAAACAAGTGTTCCTATCCTCGTTATTGAGATGAGGGAATTCAGCGCTGGAGTCATACAACTCTTCAGTGGCAGAACAAATATTCCAAGGCAGGTTTAATTACAAAGTGCAAACTATTTTTCTGCAGCAAAATGCCTTAGAGTTTAATAATTATCAATTATAATTAATCTTAAAACAAATGTGCACACTTTTATTAAATCCTGTTTTCTTGCCAATTTGCCTATTTATCTTTCAATTTATCTAATAAATATTTATTGAGTTTATTCTCTAGAAATTTTAGAATATACGAGAGGCAAGCATAATTTAATGGTTATAATACAGTGTAATAAACACAGAAATGTTGAGATATAATTGTTGTGGGAATTTTTTAAAGAAGTGTTTAACTCACCAATAATAACCATGCGAGGAATATGTCTTGTCCTGTGATATTAAAAAGATCTATGTCTGTCCGTTTTGAAACAAAGGGCACCTAGAAATAATTGTATGTATAAATTGTATGTCCTGTTTTGAACAGCCTTACACTCATTCTATGGAACTTGGAAATTATTCTAAAGTCTATGGGTAAGGGCTGTGGAAATCGGCTTTGTAGAATTTTAAACAAGTTACATCTAGAAATGGCTTTCTACTTTGCACGTTCATCATTAATACCATGTAAATCATGCTTTGAGAAAGGGAGATTGTGCCTTTTTGTCACTATACACATAAAAAATTAAGTCAAAGTAAGTATAAAAAAAGAAGAGACTAGGAAAAAACAACATGATAGTACTGACAGTAACAGCATTGTGACAGTATCAGAAGAAATTTGCTTAGGAGGAAAATGAAGAAGGCAAAGGTTAAGAACAGATTCTTAAACATTCCATTTCAGCTCAATACGTACAATAAACTTACAGCAGTATATCCAGTTAATTAGACTGTTAATTTGATAAGCATGGCTGACTGCAACTTATGGAGAGCAAACTAATAATGATTTTGCTTATTAAGGATGGTTTAAATGTATGCAGAGTAAAAGGAATCCATGAAAAATAAACGAGTCCATACCAATTAGGTTCCTGGTGGCACCTGTGAATAAAAATAAACAAAACAGTGAGGAGGTATGATTTATTGGACAGGCAGAAGATAGTTTACAGAATTTTTTACACGTGCAGGTCAACCGATGTGTCTGATCACCAGACATCCTCTAGCAAATTCAGTCCTGCCAATTGTGCCCTTTCTATTAAACATGCTCCAGCAATAATTAAAGTTGAAAATATATACCAGATTTTGAAAACTTAGTATGGAAAAACTTAATGTGAAAATATCATGTTAATATTTATTGATTGATTACATGATTAAATGATAATATTTTTAATCTTTGTTGATATAGTATGTAAAGTTTAAAGTATCTATTTTTATTGTTTTTATGTCTACTAACAATTTTTTTATTTTTTATTAAATCATAAACACATAGATCATGTATACATTAATGCATTTATGGGGTGCACAATGTGCTGATTTCATACAGAATTAGGAACGCTTACATCACAATGGTTAATATGTACCTCATCTCATTTATTTGATTATTGTGGTAAGACATTTATGCTCTACTAATAGATCCAATAGGTGCCCTTGCATTATGCACCTCTGCTAACAATTTTAAAGTTAGATATGTGGCTAACATTTCTGTCTTATATTTCCATTAGATTGTGCTATTTTAGAGGAGTACTTGAGGTTTGTGTGAATATGTGTGTGTGTGTGTGTGTGTGTGTTTGTGTTCAGGAAAAAACAAAAATATTGCCCAAACTGACAATAGCATTTGGTTGTTGTCTTACCTCCACTAAAGTCAATACCAATTTTACTGTCATAAACTCTTAGTCAGCTGCTGGAAGATGGGAAGAGGGCTGAGACCGCATGGGTTTGGAGATGTTCAGGCACCAGATCACCAATAAGTAGAACAAAGAGGAGATGGAAAGAGCAAATTTCCATTAGGAAGTGATATATAGGAATGCTAAACAATATGTAATTTAGTGAATTTTTGGAGTTTTCTGTTTGTGTCATTCTTATATTTTCTCGACATAGTAATACATCACATTTTGTCCAAAAGCCCCCCCAAAAAAAATTCTTAAAAAAATACTGATAATGTGAGAAAAACGTAAAGCCAGGAGTCACTTGAATTCACACAGTATCGTAAAAGGAATATGGATTAATTTATCCTCTCACATTATACTCACACGAATGTGAAAGGGAATTGAGGGCAGTGCATGCAGAAACAAAAATTCTAATCCTGCTTCTTGTCATCAGCTTTGTCAAACAGCAACTAACGTGCTTGGTAAAAGAAAATATTTTAGCTGTTGTGCTCCAGAAAATCTGACTTTTTTCAAGAGCAGTCAAAGCATGAGCAGATGCTGACCTGCTGTTTCATACAATAGGATCCAGTTCTTGTTATGCCCGTTAAACTAAGAATTGCTGAAGAAAGCAAACATCTTGCAAGGGACAAAGCTCATGTGAGCTTCTAGCTTTGCCTTAGGCTGAAAGAGAAAGAAAATCCTTGCTACAATTTCTAACCTTATATGGTAGTTATCTTGTTAAAAGGGAAATCTTCCTCAAGCCATTCCCTATAAAGAAATGTCATTATCTCCAGTAGCTCTTTTGATTATTTTGCATACCAATCCATCAGCGAGTTTTCTAGGAGCAGTTTCAGAGATGACTGTCAACGCCAGTAGCAAGTATAAGGAAAATTGATCCTATAAAATCAGCAGTTTGATATTCATTCCAACAAACTGCCTTTATACAAATAATACCAGAACCTTTCCACACTTAAAAGGTACAACAGATATAAAGTAAAATGATTGTTTTGGCCAGGTTATTGAACCTTCACAGATGTGAAATGCTGGACTGGTATTTTAAAGGAATATAATAAAAATCAGTTAATAGATGTAGATACGGCTCAGTTTTAGAAGACCAATAAAAAAGCTCTCTGCACTCTAAAATATTTTCTTGTAAATTTTAAAACAGATGAAGACTAGATTTAATTTCTTCCTTTTAGTGTTGTGATTTCCTAGTTTGTATTTGTAAATACACATAAATAATGGAGAAGCTAATTTCAGTCCTCTAAATCCTAAAATTTAACTAACAAAGCTATAGATAACATACAAAGTATATTTTCTAGTGGTGTGTTTGTTGAATTGAGCCACCATCAGAGACAGCCAACGGAATGTATAGGACAAAATTTATTATTTCTTATTCTGTTTGAACATATGTGAGTCTTTCTCTGAGGCTGTAGTAAAAATGCCAACAGTCTTCAAAAATTACATTTATAAATTGTGACATTTATCTGAATAGTCTGGCACAAGTTACCTTCAAACATGTAAGTATGCTAATTTTTTAAAAAAAATTCAGATTAATATGAGAGTACAGATGATTAGACATTGTTTGTATTTATAAGGCAAACTCCAAATTGTAGTTGAGCCCTTCATCCAGGAGATGTGCCATATACCCTTTCCTTATGCCTTATAAGGTGAGAGCTTACCAGTCCCCTCCCTCTTTTCCTCTCCCCCCACCTGACTTAATTATGCTTTTCTCTTGTGGGGGTGTGTAGGTTTCATCTACTGCCTTTATAGTGTTATTGAGTACGTTGAATATTTGCTTTCCCATTCTTGTGGTACTTTATGAAGAAGAATGTGCTTCAGCTTCATCCAGGTTAATATAAAAGATGTAACATTGCCATCTTTTTAAATGGCTAAATAGTATGCCATTGTATACATACATTACAGTTTATTAATCCATTCATGGGTTGAAAGGCAATTGGGTTGATTCTACATCTTGGCAATTGAGAACTGAGCTTCAATAAACATTCTAGTGCAAATGTCCTTATGGTAAAATGACTTTTTCCCCTTCTGATTAGAATCTTAGTAAAGGGATTGCAAGGTCGAATGGAAGATCTATTTTTTAATTCTTTGAGGATTCTCCATACTTCTTGCTAAAGAGGCTGTATCAGTTTGGAACCCTACCAACAGTATAAAAAGTGTTCCTTTCCTTTAATGTCCAAACAGCATCTGCAACTTTGGAACTTTGTGATGTGGACTTTTCTGCTGAGGTTAGGTGATATCTCAGGGTGGTTTTGTTCTGCATTTCTCTGATGATTAGGAACAATGAGAAATTTTTCATGTTTTTGGCCATTCATCTGTTTTCCTCAGAGAAGGTTCTATTCAAATCTCTTGCCCAGTGATAAGATTATTGGGGGTTTTATTGTTTATTAATTTGAGTGAATTTGCTGTATTATTCTAAAGTACAGCTAACTATCACAAGGACAGATATTATCTAAAATTTTATCTCCACAAGAACAGGGAGTTAAATTTTTTGAAGAGCAGAATAAGCTATGTGTATCATTGAAAGAAGATTTCTATAGGAAGGCAACATTTCCATATAATATGTCATATCAAAATGACTTAAAACACTTCTTTACAAGATAAAACTAAGTGGCAAAAAATCCAAGCATTTCAAAAAGAACTATCTTTGTTTTCAAAATACTTCTTCAAAAGGAAATTACAAAGACCATTTTCTAGGTTAGCAAAGGTCATTGATAAGAACGATATACATGAATCATTTGAATAATACACAGCTATTACAGACCTATTAATTGGATAATACAATGAAAGTTTCACTGACTTTGAAAATTATGGCGTCACATTCAAATTAGCATTTCAGTCTCACCTAGTTGATATCACCATGGCACCTAAACAACTACAATGGAGCTCTCAGTAGATGACATTTTACAGTCATTGTTTGACGCTGAGAAGGATCCAACTGAAATATGAAAAAATGCAGTAGAATACCCACACCTTTGTCAACATGCCCCAAATATTCTATTTTGCTTTTTAACTGCTTACAGCTGCAAATCTATATTCTTTTACCCAACTCTAATCAAATATGCTATTGAGGTCAGTAATGACTGACACGGAACTTCATGTTACAGACAAATATTTAAATGCTTTCCAACAAGAGCAGACACAAGAAAATCATTAAAAGGTTAACTTTAAAATTAACAAATAGTTTTCACCTTGTGAAATTGAGTACATATTAGTTATATTTTTATAAAATAATGTACATTTTTAAGTCTATCTTATTGGAATTTCCTGAATGTGAACTCATTTGATTATAGCTAAATTAATGTGGCCTTCAAACATGAAAAGGTTCTCCAATGCTGGTATAGATGCTCTTTTCATTACACAGCTGTGGATCTAATTATAGGAACTTGCTAAGAAATTGGTAAGAGGGGAAATGAATAAATGAAGAAGGAATGGGTGTAGACATTTACTAGGGTGTATAATGACTATATTTACATATATCTGACAGTTTAAAAAATGCATGTCTAAGACTATTAAAATTATTTGTATCTAATATATATAACTAACAACTTTGTGCATTATATTATCACATTCACTTCAGTGGTTTTAACTAAGCCAACTATAAAACATATATAGAAAATAAGCTTATTCTATTGATTTTAGAAAATAGAATATTGGCTTCCTTATATCAATTAAATATAGCACTTACAACATTCCCTATATATGTTGAGAAATAACAAAAATGTAAGTAAGAAAATAAAAAGTTTTTTTTTTCCTGGATTTATGCCTTAATTTACCATGAATGATATTAAAATATTTTTATTTTTGCCATCACAAGATTGTCTTTTCTAATACAAACAAAATATTATGTTTCCCCAAATATTTCAAGTTCCAAAAAATTTTTCTATTTATCTATAATGTATGTATTTTTAAGTATATTTTATTGTAAATATTTCTATTAACAATAGAAGTCATAGTTTTAGCACCAACCTTTTGAAGGTTAAGACAACATTCTAAAGGATTTTTTTTTTTTGACTGAGATATTTACCTCTATTTGTTTCAATGCATCCATACTTAATATTTCTACTTTTTATCCAATTTCTAAATCAACTAATTATTGAGGAAGAACTTTATATTTTATTTATAATTTCTTCTATTCCCAAAAGATCAATTCTTTATTCAATTGAATAAAGAAATTTATTGTAATGGGTTTACCTATTCTTGGAGCATAGTTTTATAACCCTAGAACTTCAGCCTAAGTAGAAACTTCCCTCATTTTCAGAAGCTTACCAATATCATATTTTAAAAATATATTTACTGCTTTATCATGCCATATGTGGACCCTATACATTCAATGTTGGAAATACAGTGAAATAGTAAGTAACTTTTGAGACTCGATTATTTGATAGTTTTGTAATAAAATGAAAACTAGCTTTTAAGAAGTGATGTGAAATAATAGTGAAAAATAAATGAAATTTAAGATGAAAATACAAAGATTTCTCAAAGACATGAAAGAACAGATGTACAATGAGCATCTTTCTGTGAGTATCAATTCTCAAGAGGTAAAGGCAGTAGGTTTCTCTACCCCCTGTTGCTGTTGTGAGAACAAATTACTAAATACACTCTACGGAGATTTGGCAAGTTAGTAACCCATACAAATCCCTTTGAGGGAAATAAGAGAGTAGAATAATAATGAAGGAAATAATAGTACCTGGGTCACAACAAGGATAAATGCGTGTTTTATCAAGATCCCTCTGTGTATTTGGAAGTAGGCATAATGCTGTTTTAGAGAGCTATTGCCAAAATAATGGTACATGATGATTAATGCCCTCTTTGCATTGCCCTTCATTCATTGGCTAAGTCAAGCCTCTGCTAGGCTCATTAAGATCAGCTGGGCTGGGCTAAAGGCTCTACATGAGATTCCCATCCACTCCACTGACCTTATTCTCTTGGAGTAGTGGCTACCTGGACCACATTCTTCCATGAGTGGATGGCAAAAAGACAGAAGTAAAAGCCAAAAATATGCACACTCTGAATGTCTCTGTTATGGCAATGTCTGCTAATATCCTATTGGCTAAAGGAAGTCACAGGGCCAAACGTCAACTCAATGAGCAGCAGAATTTCCTCCTCCAGTACAAGAGTAGCCATAGAAAAGTCAGGAACAGAAGAAAAACTGTAAGCAAGCAATACAACCCCACTCTTTTGGTTATAATTATTATTTTCTCTTCCACATGCAAAATATACATTTTTCCTCCAAGTCACCAAAAGTCTTATTTCATTGTGCCACTACCCACTTAGAATTCTGTAGTAAAAATGAGAGACAATAAATAATATAAAGTAAGTGGCTCATTCCTTTGGATGTAGGTGTTGCATTCTATAGCTTTTCATTTATTAGAACAATGATACTCTTGATATTTAATTTTATTTTAATGTTGATACAGTTAAACACTGGAGCATATTTTTAAATAAAACATTATCACTATGCTATGTTAGGAAGTTATTTAGATGTTTCAATATTCCAATTGCATGCTCATTAGTTATTTACAAGCAGATTAACTCCTGAATGAAGGAAACAGAATTGAACCCAATGAAGTAAACAGATGCTTTAAGACTTAACCTTAAAATGGAATTGATTCCCAGGGAATGCAAAATTTCTGCAAACACAGTAACTGGAAACTAACTGTAAAATGAATCCAACTTTGGTAAAGGACTCCAAAAATATAATACACACAAGATAATCCTAACATACATACATACATGCATACATATACATTTACATATGTTCAATTTCAAAGGTAATCTACTTTTGAATTAACAAGCTTGATAGAACTATTTAGAATACATATGGACTATATGAAGCACAATTAACAAGAAACAACTAGTAATATTTCCCTGTTTTACAAAGTGATTTAGCATTAACATTCCATGCAATAATTGCAAATACTATTTTATCCTTTGGTGGTGTCATAATCAGCTAGCTTTCAAATGATTGAAATTATTCCTTTTTTCCCCTTTCTATTCTGTTTTCTTCCCAGCTGCCAGATGGGGATGTGTGCATTGGCCTCCACCACATCATCAGCATCTCTGCTTAAATTCTAGTGAGCTCTGAGTGCTCCATTACCCATTGCATTCTGCCCCATTTGATCCAGGCGCATTTGCCACTTTGATGCCTTCACAGTACAAACAAGGTGCACTAATCAAAGCTTCCCTGCTCCATCCTGCAAGAACTTCTCATCATTGCCAAGGTTTCAAATCTGGTGCAAAACATTACCACTTCATTTTGTTCCTTTTGATCCTATCAGTCTGACACTTTGATCCATGCATTGCACTAACTGGACTTATCAAAGCTTTCACACTTTTGTTTTTGACAGGCAGTGACAAAGATTCCAGCCAGATGAGAGACTTTAACTTTTCCTCTTTGTTTTGTTGAATTGTCTGTATCCATTATTTCCTATTTATTCTGATTTTAGAATATGTTCATTAACTTTATTGATGTTGTATTTTAAATTGTATGTTTTTTTGAACTAAGGCTTGTCAAAAGCAATTAAATATATCTATATCAGATTTGTATATCTCATAATTGTTTAATGCACCATGGGTGTTTAATCAATGATTCTAAAACGTCAGTAGCTTAATGGAAACAATTAGTGGTGTGTAAAGCAACAGTACTGATATTAACGAATATTTTAGAGCTCAATCTTAGAGAAATACACTTCATCTAATGACTTTGCCAGAAAATGCTTTTGGTTTTATTGAGAAATAATTAGGAAAAAATTTTCATGGATTTTAAATATACGTACCATCCAGGTAGGAATGGACAATTGGCTTTCTCCAGTTTTCTTGCTTCTTGCTTTCTTGCTTTCTTGCTTATGTATTATATTTGTTTTAGGCTTAGGCATCTTAATGTATATATTTTCTTGCATAACTTTTTCATGAGCTGCATCAAATCATGTTGGCCCAGTGATCTATTTGATTCATGAAATAGGAATGCTATAGCAATCTCATAAGAAAACCAGGGATTCTATTTCCTTGTTTTCTAATTACTAAATTCTAATAATGTAAATTTCTCCTCTGAAGAAATTATGAGGAGAATTTTTATTTTAAGGGGTAGGTTTCCAAGTCCTCAAGATGGACAGTTAGAACCAATGTTGGTCCTTTGGAGGCGGGGCATTTTAGGTTGTCTATAAGGAAAAGAAAGAGCATCATTAGATTGCTTTATACCGTTATTCTCTGTATGAATGACAGACATGAACAAATTTCTGTATTTGCCGTCTCAGCCTCTAAAAATGTGAGAAGTAAAATGATTAAAAGTATAGCAATGGCACATGCACTCCTAATCTCTTGAGATTTTTAGACATTAAATAGAATAAATCACTAACTTCCATTCTCCATTCAATGAGGTAAAAAGGTCTGAGAAAAAAAGTTATAATCCACTCACCTGAAGCACAAATGCTTGAAGTGTTCTTGTCTAGTTTAAGGCATGCTCTTAAAACCTCATAAATAGGCATCATCTGTGGGAACCTCAGGCTTCATAACAGACAAGACCTACTGATGATAAATTGTTTATAATTTACTAAAAGAATCTTCTCTAACCAAATCAAACTATATCACAGAAGAAATGATTATTTTTTGTCTTTAGTAACCTATGTTCTTAGGTGAGGAGAGGTTGAGAGAAATATGTTTATTAGTTAATGAAATAGAGAGTGTCTGGAATATCCTAATTATAAAGTAGTGAATTTAAGCAAGATTTCTAAGTCTTTTTGAAGCATGTTTCTATACTTGCATGATGACAAGAGGGAGAAGAATTAGAAAAAAGTACAGTTTATGTTTCTGATAAAGGCAACATAAATATCAATGCTATACCTCTATTACTATAATTCGTATTTTTATTCACAGTAATTTAATGATCATTGTTGACATTTACATGGTGATTATCCAGAGGTGAGTAATATTTTATCGTATTAGTTTTACCTTTAATAACTTTCATTGTGTAATTTTTTCATAGTTTTCAGTTTCTGATTTTGGTTGTTCTCTAAAGTGGATTGAGAAATATTCAAGTTATTACTCTTTTTGTTTATTTTTAGAAGAGTCAATACAATTGTGTTTTCCCAGAAAAACATTATTTTTCTAATCTTATTTACGACCCCCAACTTGACAGGTCATGATGGTTTAAAACAAAAAAGAGTATTCCCCCTAACACACTTTGTAGACATTGCTTCACAGGTTTCTCATTTACCTGTGAAAAGATTTGTGAGGCCCTATAGACACTTTTCGATTCTTACTGAAATGTAATTTGTTTATCCCCTTATTTTATTTTTATTTCTTATAATTGAAAATACTTGACATGATAGGTCTGAGTTCACTCTGTCAATTTTGTTGCCTTGGGTTTTGGTAAATATTTTCATTGATAAATAGCATCTCCTTTACAATTTAAGTCTTTTCTCTTCTACCATATTTGATGCCAGGATTTGTCCTAAAGCAACATAGCAGTTATAACATGTCTGGCCTTTAATAGGTGCTCAAGATACACACACACACACACACACATATATATATGAAATAAATGAATAAATAGATAGAGAAAATATTTATAAGTAAAATACTATGAATACTGCGAATGAGGGAACAGAAAAAGGTAAGATCATATTTGTAATGCATCTTTAAATTGAATTGGTAACATTTGTATGAATTTGAGAACCACTGAAAAAGCCAGTCTAAAAATATTTGCCACATATAGATAATAAAATAACTATAGGGAATAGCACTGAAAATGAAGTCATGAACATAAATGTGCTCTGAAGATATAAGAATGGTATTAGCTGTCAGTGAGAAAAAAGATTGTCAATCTACTCTCTGCCAGTGTGAAAATAAATAAACGCATTAACTGATTGTCAACACAATCTGGGTCAACCTTATATTTTTAGGGGTGATAGACAACAGTTATGACAGCTAATGTTTGCTAATATACTTTTAGTTATTTTTTTCATATATTACTTCATTCTCTTAGATCCTTAATATCATTATACTTTCCTATATAAAAACTGTCTGCAATCTTATCTAATTCTGCCATCTTTTGTCATTCTATTGTTTTCCTTCCCATTTTTGTTTGATAATTGCCGTATTTTCTTGCATTTTTAAGTTTCCAATTTTCTGAAGATTTTATGAATTATGTAATAGAAGCCATTCTTAGTTATGCTCTTCCCTCTTCTTTGGAAATTTTTAATTATTTCAAAAGACTTATTTTGGGCCTAGTACTTAAGAAAAAGTGTGCCCTCTGAAGACAGACTGCATGACTTATATTGCCTTGATTTTATTAAACCTGTGTGAACTATAGCAACTTAAGATGCATCTCTGTGCTTTAATTTTCTATTAATTTGTAACTTCACAGAAGATAAAGTAAGGATATACGAAGACAATTGGATTTCTCAACTTCTATGATAATTCTTTTGATAGTCTTGTCTTTAAATGTATATTAAGGACTAATATATTGGTGAGAGAACAAAGGTCTCTGATTATCTCCAAATTAATTCTCATGAGGTGTTTAGACAGATGCCTAATGCATAACTCAGTTTTTATTTCATAATGTGAGAACTGGCTATTTTGGATGGTAATGAATTTAGAAGTTTTCTTGACTATTATACATCTGCCTCACTGTTGACATATTTTCTCAAATTATAATATTAGATAATCCTGTAACACTATGTTTCATAAAGACAAATATTAAAATCTTTTTCTTCATAGTTTTATATAAATAAAAAGATGGGAATCTGGAGTAGACACAATAGTAAGCCCCAAATGTCAATATTACATTTTTTATGTATTTTAGAAAACATTTTATTGAACTATTTGCCAATAAAATAATTCATTCCCCTGATATACCTAAATCTCTGATTAAAATACAATTTAGTCTATAAGCTTTCATATGCTGGCCAACCTCCTCCCGATGACGGTCTTACGCATTTTCACTGTGCATCATCTATAATTTTTTTTTTTTGTAATAGTTATAAGAACACTGAACCTTTAGAATGTGTTTTTGATTATATAAACACCAACTGGCTACTTTGTTGATATTTTTACTACATAAATGAAGAATAGTAAAAATCAGTATGATGTATTTCTGAAGTTAAAAGGATAAATCTCTTTAATATCATACACCAACCAATTGACCCATTCAATCAAGTCAACATATTTATAATTAGCCAAGCTGTGTAAAGATCTGTATAAGATATTAACTTATAAACAGTCAGTGTTTTGTTAAATTCTCAGAAGAGATGTAAATACTCATCTAAATTTTGGTGTAGGTATACCTCTCTTTTTTGTTTACAAAAGAATGCTTTTATTTAAACTATTATAAAGCATTGTAATGGAATTTAAATCTCAAATACCTTTGTAAAAACAATAAACAAACACCTACTAATCAATTCTGTATCACTCAGCAGCATGTTGGCATAGCCACTTCCTTCATAATTCATCTATGATGGTGCAAGAAACCTCTGCAAACATTTGAATAAATGCCATCCAGATCAAGAATAATATTAAGTAAAATAGTTGTTGTAGATATTTGAAGGCTTAACTCAAGATCTAGTTTTCTAGCTAACAAAAATAAATAATTGTAGATTTTACTATTGCATTACCATTTTGGAATAGAGAGATTGACTCATTTAAAATTTCTTGGTGTGCTGATTTTTACATAGACCCTTCTTATAATAACTTGGGCAAAAGGGTTTTGGTAAAATGAGGGTTATTACATTTTTCTGAATAATTAAAATTATTTAGTCTGGACATGGTGGCTCACACCTGTAATCCCAGCACTCTGGAACGCCATGGTGGGTGGACTGCCTGAGCTCGGGAGTTTAAGACCAGCCTGAGCAAAGGGAGCCCCTATCTTTACAAAAATGGGAAAACTAACTGGACAATGTAGCAGATGCCTATAGTTTAGCTAATTGAGGGGCTGAGGCAAGAGGATCACTGGAGTCAGGAGTTTGAGGTTGCTGTGAGTTACGATGCTATGGCACTCTACCCAGGGAGACCGAGTGAGACTCTCTCTCAAAAAACTAAATAAAGAAATAATAAAGATAAAATAAAAAATTATTATTTTTATAATTCCTGAGTTAGCATTTTAATTGTATTAGAATAGTAAGTAGACCTCATGTTAAAAAATGGGACTGTTTCCTGTTTATGTACATGAACACATACACATGCACAAAATGTAGTTGATAGCAAAGCATTTTGGTGTAGGCTTTCAGAGGGATAAGATGAAAAAGCAAAGAAATTTCATTTCTTCTCTTTCTGATTCTGTACTTCTTGTATTTGTGATATTAGCATAATGTGGATTCCAGTACTTTCCTTCTCAACAATGCATAAATCTAGATCCCTCTCAATTCTGCAAAGAATAGATAGAGAATCATCAGCTTTGAAGTAATGAGTTCACAAAAAAATTCAAAAATCATTTCAAAGATACTACATGACATAACTCACAGGGTGAAGAATGCTTTCAATAAATCTCAGTTTGGGGATTCTTTTTTATGCAATGGTGGAGATGTTAACTCTTTTTCAAAAAACTCATTAGCAGGTTGATGTGTTTGCTAGCAAATACTTTCTTTGGAATCTAACAGTAACGTGTTTGAATAATGAGGTAAATATTTGCAAGACTGCGTAGATTCAAAACCTCATTTAAAAGTTTCTAAAAGTTTTTATTTTCTAGTATATATATCTAAGATATATGAACATAATTTAAAAAATTATAAAAAATATACATCCACACATGACTAGAGTAGGAGGTAAGGTATGTCTCATCTTTTAGGAGTGCCAGTGTATCCCTCAACAGCTGCACAGCTTTTTCTTAACCCTGAAGTAACCACGTTCCTGACATGTGTGGTGGTGGATCGGAAATTGCATTTTATTGTGGGCTTACTTCACATTTCCTTCGTTGCCAGAGTAGTAAGTACATTTTCCTTTGCAAAGTGCCTACTTATGTATATTTTGGCCAATTTTCTATCTTTTACTTTGTTTTATTATTGGCTGGTATTCCCAATTTATAAATTATTTACACATTTTCCTAGTGTATGTATTATTTCTGACATCAAGCATTTTCAGTCGTGTTCTGTTGTTTTTAATAAATATTTTTGGTTTAATGTAGCTGAATAAAATATTTTGCAATTAGAAAATAATTTATTTCTCCTTTTCAATTCCTTCCTAATTTCATTACCTTTAATTTCTTTCTAATTTATTTTTATTTGATTTCTTTTAATTTCTTAGCTAAAGCTTTAAGTACAATACTTACTAGAAAACAGATATGGTTTTCTGGTTTTTATTGTTAAAATACTGAAATTTTACTATTTGATATAATGCTTTCTGTAAGATTTTGGTAAAAGACTCTTAATGCAATAATTTTAATTAGCAGTTTGCAGTTTTTTTTTATAAAAGAAGATGAATTTTATTAGACACTTCAGAATAAGTTAGGTGATCATCTATTTTCATTTATATTGGTTTTTATGGAAATTAATGCTGGTTAGTTCTCTAACGTAAAACACATTTTCACATAATTATGATGCCGTGTATTTTGTGTGCAATTACTCTTTTCACCATTATGTTTAGCACTATTGCATCTGTCTACATCACATTTGGAGATATCCTGCATATATTTTTTTAAATTTTCTTCTTATCTTTGACTTTTTAGTTATTACTGTACAAAATTATACCAAGACTTCACAATTTCAAACAGAAAATATTTACTATCTTACAGTTCCTGAGGGTCCAGGTTAGTTGAGTGTCTCTCCCAAGAGGTTCAACTGGAACTTAACATGGAGATGATTCCCTAACAAGTTCGGTCATATGATTGTTGGCAGAATTCAAATTCTCAGTCTGTTGGATGGAGGTCCTCCATTTCTCAAACTCACGCAATTCTTTGCCAAATGTGGTACATGTTGCAACATGGCAGCTGACTTTCCACCAGAACCATCAAGCAAGAGAGCAGGAGATGATGAGCAGGAAGGAAGCTGTTCTTAACTTAATCTCAGAAATGACATCCTATCACTTCTGCTGTGTTCCCCATTACATGCAAATTGCTAGGTCCAATCTATACTCAAAGAGAGGGAATTACACAAGGGCATGGATAACCCTTGTGTAATTACCCGTAGAGGTGATTAGAAGCTGTCTTAGGGCTGTCTACCACAGTAATTCAGTTTATTTTATACATACACATGTATGTGATGGAATATAAATATATATTTCAGCTAAATTATTTAATTACTTTTTAAAACCTAGTGAAATTTACAGTTTATCTTGCCATTTTATTTTTTTATTTATTTTATTTAGTTTTTGAGACAGAGTCTCACTTTGCCACCCTGGGTAGGGTGCCGTGGCATCATAGCTCACAGCAACCTCAAAATCTTAGGTTCTAGCAATTCTCTTGCCTCAGCTTCCCAAGTAGCTGGGACTACAGGTGCCCTCCACAATGCCCGGCTATTTTTAGAAACAAGCTCTTACTCTGGCTCAGGCTGGTCTTGAACTTGTGAGCTCAGGCAATTCACCTGTCTTGGCCTCCCAGTGTGTTAAGATTACAGACATGAGCACCGTGCCTGACCCGTCTTCCCTTTTTAAATGTATGTTTCCAAGTGTTTTCTAATATATTTTGTGTTTTTAAAGAGAAAAGAAGCTTTTTTGTTTCTGTTCTGAGTTTTGTATTTATTAATTTGCTCTTTTTACAAAATTTATAAATTTTGCTCCTGTTTATGTTCTTGCCTCTTTTCTTATTTGTTTTTCTTCCTTCTTGCATGTTTCTAACTTTTTATCTTACTTCCATATATGCTTTTAGGACTATGAATTTCTCTCTACATAATGCTTTCATCATTTCCCACAACTTTCAGTGTGCAATATTGTTCATCATCAGTAAGTTTTCAGGATTTTTCCTTTGAATCATTGTTATCAAGTAAGCTACCTGATAAATGTGATGTATCATTACATTTCTGAATGTGGGGATTATTTTCTAATATCTATTATTTATTTTAAACTTACTGGCACTAGAGTCAGAGTTCATGGTCTGAATGCATCTAAACTTAATACAATATTGAATAAAAAATATAGATTATTGAATGTAGCATTTTGGATCAGCATGTTGACAATTATTGTTTGTTTGGTGTCACTTTGGAACAAGTAGGTATTCTTCATTTATTTGACTCAATATTTACAAATGTTTATTAGATCTAGTTCAGAATAATATTTAAATATATAATTTTAGTGATTCTTGATACATGATTAAATTATAAATTGCTGAAAGATACAGATAAATATACCTACTTTTTCCTAGCAGACTTTGTCTATTTTTCCTAGTACGTATTAGGTAATTGTTCTTGGTAGTTGAGAGAATACAACTTGTTGGTTGGGGTCTACAGAATTTAAAATATTGTATCTTCTCACTGAATTGAAAATTATGCCATTATGTAGTAATCATTTTGTCCTAGGAATTGATTTCACCTTAAAATTTATTTATTTTTCCTAATAGTAACTAAGTAAATTCTCCTTACTAGTATTTAGCTGGTACATATTTTTCTCTCCTTGGCTTTCCAACATTTTTCAGTCCTTATGTTTTAGATTATTTCCTATATGTGTATTTTACGTTTTAGATTATTTCCTATATGTATACTATATATATGTACATATATAGTGTTTAGTTATTTTTTAAATATAGTTTTATACACTGGAATCAGAACATTTAATCTATTTATATTTATACTGTATTCTGTTATATTTGGATTTTCTCATCAAATTCTGAGTTTTCTAAGTTATATTTTGGATTCCCTCCCCTCTTGTTTTTTGTTTCCCTTTAGATTGATTGAGCTTCTGTACTCTCTTTCTCATTTTAGCTTTTTCATTTTAGGATTTTTTTTTTTTTTATCCATTCAACTAAGAATCTATTTTCATGTTCTTTCTAGTTATTTTAACATGTATGCTTAATCAAATTTTATGTGAATGAAAATCTTTAGTCCCTTCCTCATTAATGCAGTGGTTATAGGATACATTAATTCTGATCACACACCCTCCTATGTATGTGTTACTATTGTCCAATATTTTAATTTTACTTATTTTCATCCTATAAATTAGATATTATCATTGTTACTTTGATCATACTTTTTAAAAATTTCAAGTGCTTATCATTTTTGCCTACCTTTTATCTCTCTCCCTCTCTATATATATGTGTGTGTATATATATACATACTATATATATATTTTTTTTTTTCTGCCTCAAATAAATCCTCTGGAACTTTTGTGAGTTGACTTATGGTTGCAAAGTCCCTATGTTGTTTTATTTTGTCTCATAATAACTTAATGTCATTCTCAATGAAGGTTTGAATATGTAATTATAAGTTGACAACTATTTTTTGTTTTCAGGAAAACAAGGATATTCATTCTTATTATTCATTATTAGAAAATAGTTCATTATTTTCTGTTTCTAGTTATTGTTTTGTGGAAATAAACAGTCCTATGGGGCAGTGAGGGGCAAGCGGATCAATATGGACGGGGTGAAGAGTGGTGGGGATTCTCTCAGGGTGGAGGGAACCTGTAAGAAAAATCTCCTGCAGCTTTGCAGACCTGGAGTCACGTGGAAGTCTGAGAGTGGAAAAGTATTGAATATTGAGTCAAAATGGGGACAGATGTCTTTAGGGGTTTCCACTCTCTCCAAATAAGGTCACCTCTATAATGCAAGTACGTAGGAGAACATGGCCAGCCAGGAAGACTTATGTCCTTGACTGCAGCACTTAAAGACTCCAGTGTATTGACTGTGCATCAAGTCCAGTATGAGGAGGCAGTTTCTTGCCGTGGGGGCTGTCCGCTAAAGCCTTTGTAATTGCCTTCGTTTGACCTGAACAAAAATCCAGGAGGAGGATTCCTCAACTTTCTCTCTTGCCTTTTTCCAGGACCTGAGTAATCAATATAGGACACCTCATAGGAACCCAAGTAGTTCAAATGTAGAAAGGCTGTAACAATAACAAGGTCATTCATCTGAGGCAATAGTAAACCACAGCCACGATCAAGAAAGAGGCAGTGTCGTGATGGCCAGGGTCCCCACACAAGAAAAGCAATGCCAGAAGGCATCTACAGTCATCCTGTATACTAAGTGTTTACAATGTTAGGGCTCCCCAAGAGGGCCATGTGTTATCAGATGATCAAGTTAGCAGCATCTGCAAAGAAACCTCCCATCACTAGGCCTGTAATCCCGGGCTACTCAGATTAGTCCTTGGTTTCAGAAGGACTACCGGTGGCGGTCAGTTTCAAACAGTGTTGCTCGTCTGTAACAATAGATTCTCTGCCTTACCAGGATGGACATCTGGAGGTGAGGTGATTTTCACAAAATATGTGGTAGCTGAGACCATCACCCTCTAAGGTCTCACAGTCATTCAGGAGCTGCGGTCATGCTCTGCTGTCTTTGCTGTCTCTGCTGTCTCGGGTGTGATCATAAACTCACAGTCAGACTGAATCCAAAGTGCTTGCAGCAGCTTGGAAAGGCAACATGGGGTGCGGGTTGTTTATTTGTTTCTCTGGAGGACAGAGAAACTTTCAGAAGCAGTAAAATAAAACATCATTAATGTTCTCCCTGGTGCCTTCCCAGGTGCCAAGGTTTTAGTTGAAGTCATGTTTATTGTCATTATCAGTGTTCCATTTAGTAATAAAAACTTTATTACTTTAAAAAACAAAAGCATTCCCTATGCTCTTCTATACCTTTCATCTAGATAGGTATACAAAAGGGGCAAAAGCACTTCTATGGAAAAATATCCAACTTAATCACAAAGACATATTATATTTAAGAATGGATTAGCACAAAATTCTGAGTTTTTTAAAGATTTCAAAATAAGTTTACATAATCTCCCATACTTTTTTAAATAGTTATTTTGACCTCTCGTTGATTTGAGTCTTTAGAAAAGAATTCCCCCACAAGACTGCGATGTCAGTACGTTTTTTAAAAAGGGTCTAGATTTGAAGGAAGGAGGAAGATGGCATGATTAAACATGAGGAGTACTTTTGGACAAATTGCTGCATTGAGACACTAGGTGGGTTATCCAGCATTTGCATTCCAGATTTGGATTATTTTGTCCCATGGATTTGGATTATTTATTTCCCAAGAAAACATTTGACAATCTTTGTGAGTTGGGGGTGACAGGGAGCATGGAGAGTGTGTAGAATGTTCCATGTGTGAGCCCACTAATGTGAATCTTGGGCCACAGATCTAGCCCGTTTTCAGATGCAGTGTACTCAGGAAAACACAAAAGGGAACAAATGTGGTCTTGTAGTGCCTAGCTAGTGTGGCCTGAGTCAACAGAATGCATCGGGAGAGAAAGTGGAACTGTAGCCATGATCTAGTAAAACCCTCTGCCTGAGATTAGAGACCTTACATGATCTACCGGCACAGAATGTCCCAGCCTTTGACTTGAGGAATCTGTCCCTGGGTGTTGTGTTTAGTCTGGACAAAGGTCTGGCTGCAAGGACAAATTTTCCACACTGCTTTATCATCCCGTAAGGACAATGGCTCTCCATATGTGCGGGCCCCATCTGGAATGGTGTCTGAATTTCCATGGGTTACCTACCCCCTTGTATATCCAAGAAGCAAATGGCCACACATCTGTTTGTCTGGAGTGGAAGACACCTCAGCCTCCGTGCTTCGTTAACACATTATGTTTTTCCTTGTCAGTTTAAGGGCGTCTCTGATAAGCAGCTATCTGAGTAGAACAAAATTATAAGGAACAAATTGATTTTTACCAAATGTCTTGACTCTGATGAGATGGGGGAGTGTTTGTCTTACATGTCCTTCTGAGGCTTCCCAGAGGCTCCAGAAAACACCTAGGCTACAGCCACAGTCAGGTAGGCTCACAGTCCTCTGAATGCCCTCAATGGTTTTAACTGCAGCAGTTACCATCAGGGCTTGGAGACAAAGGCTGGCAGCAGTATATATAAATGATTTATCAATGCAATAATACATTTATCGGGTGGGCCTTCATAGAGGTTTGTAGTAACCAAAGTGACCCATTCATAGTGAGTCTTGGGCTCAGACCTAAAAACATAAACCATTATTATCTCCCTTCATCTTGGTGTCAGATTGCAAGAAGTGAAGTCACCTATGCATCTAAAAGGCCCACGAAGTGCTATTTTCTTTTATTTATTTCTCCAGTGAATTTAACTTGGGCAAAGGGATTTTAGTTTCCCCTACCCCCAGCAAGGGAAGATAGCTCTTGGCCATTTCAGGGGTTACCTGGCCACAAATTTTCTGGGGCAGGAGGAACTAGTGGATTGCTGGGGGGAGCAGCCTGCTGGTACAAAGCTGTTTCTTGGCCAGGACTCCCATGGGACAGTGTAGGGCAGGCTGACAAAAACAGAGCAGGGCTTCCGGGCTGGTGTGGTGGTGGGGGGATCTAACTAAAGTACTAGCATTTCTTCTCAGATGTCAGTAACTTCAAAAAGGATTATAAATTCAAAGGAAGGGGGCAGATAACCTGATTGAATATATGAGGTCCAACAATTAAGTTTGCAGACTCATGCTAGAAAAAGTGCTACGTAATTCATTGCTGAATATTGCAGTGATGACCTTTGAAGTCCTCCCTTTGGCCATCTGGTGACTATAGTGATATTCAGAAGTGAGGTATGTAGCATTTTATCTAGGATGAGTTTGAGAACTTTATTGCCTTACGTCTTAAGAAATACTGGATCTGTGCAAAATATACCAAAGGGCTCTACACTCCTTCTTCTGAAATTTTAATATCTTGCTGTATAGAGAGTATTTATCAGCGAAAGCAACCTGCTCAGTGTTACTCAGCATACAACTCCCTGACACTTTCTGATCTCGTTGGTAGAGGCCCTAAGCAAAGACTAGGATATTCCCTAGATTTCTCTAGATCTCCGATTGGATTCACCACATGCAGATGCTCAGCTGGAAAGTCAGGGACTAATAAGGGACTAATAAAGTCTCCCTCAGACATGAAGTTAATAAAAAAAATCCTCTAGCATCCTCCAAGAATGGCCTGTGGCATCAGCAAGTGTTTTAAAAAACCTACTGTCAAGACTGGTAAAGTGCCCAATAGGCTGAGTTTGCACTCCTAAAGACCTGTTTGTGACATTCACCCTGGGACCCTCAGTCTCTTGCAAATGATTCACCATGGGCACCCTTCTGGAATGCCCCGGTACTCTTCTAAAACTTTCCAAAGGCACTCTTCAGATTTTCACTCTTCCAGAGCTTAATACTCTTGGTCATTGCACCAATTTGTCAGAAACCTAGCTTCAATTGGAGAGAATGTACAGAGCTACCAGTTGTCAAAAGTAGTCAATTAAAGCAACAAGCAAAAATGGAATTAACAGTTCAAGCCTTTACCCACTTACTTCAATAGTCTAAGGAAGAAGCTAAAACCAGAGAAAGTGCTAACAGCCCCTATTTTGCTTTCACCCAAGGAACGGTACAGAGTTTCAAGGTCAGCTAGATAAACAGACATGAGGATCTTTCTAGTATACACTTAAATAATCTAAAAAAAAAAAAAAAAAAAGCCATTTTATGATCAGATACTGAAGAATTCCAAATGTAAAAGCCAAAATGCAGCAAATTTCCAGAAAGGTAAATGTTATCAAGAAGACTCTTCTACCATGAGAGCATTTGGTAAATGTCTAGACCCCTTTGTTTACATAGCTTCACAGGAATGAAGACAGAAACAAAAGCCACCATTGATCCAAGGTAGAGTCTAAAAGGTAGAACTTTTCCCTAAAAATCTGCTACACCAAGTTCTGTCAATCTAAGTGTGACCCAGAGATAAGCTCACCAACGTTGTATCAGTATCAAGAAAACTATTCATAGTTTTGTATTGCAGCTGAGCATAACAAGGAAGAAAGTCCTTCAGAATATGAAAACTTAAGTAGAAAAATACGTATTTGTAGCCCAATTATTATCAGAATGATTTAAAATAATACTAAAGTAGTAATATATCTAGACAGTTGAAAGAATGCAAATGAAGCCAAAAATTGTAAATGAAGCCAAAAATTGCAAATCAGCAGAAAATAGGAATAGATAAGCTAAGTCTTCAGGTAATTTAATTATGAGTACATTGTATAACAATTACGTTTACTAGTTGTAAAGATAAGAACACAACTGGAAAGGATATATTTTTTAAATTACCTTCGATGTTTGAGAAAGAAAAGGAAAAGCAATTAAACATCTGTTTAAAAAAGAGATAACCTATGATTAAAATATACAGCTCTAAGAACATATACTTTTGAATGGGGGGGAATTAAAACTTTCTGAATTTCATGCATTGTCTTAGAGGATGGTGAAGGTAGTGATTAATTTTAGAATTTGAATCATTAAATATATACCAGTATGTTGAAGTGCCCACACTACTTACTAAAGAAGATAAACAGTGTATTTGTCTTCCAACCTAATAAATTGAAAACAAAAAAAAAATGCAAGTATATGCACATAAGAAACATAAAATAGGACAAATAGAAAGCAAAATTAAGTTTAAAACCTGAAATGCTAATCATGTCAAAAATAGAAAATATATCAGTATTACAGATACTACAAAAATTAATTAGACAGATAAGATGATATTCTGAACAAGTTTGACCACTAAATTAGAAAACTTATATAAACTAGAAAAGTTCCTTTAAGTATACAATATGACTAAAGAAGAACTAGAAGACTTAAAAAAGTCAGTACTCCAAAATAAATCAGAAAGGCAAAATCCCAGACCAGATAAGTATATTTGATTAATGAATTCCACCCAACACTAGTGATACAAATAATTTTAATCATACACAAACTTTTCCAGAGAATATAAAATTATATTATAAAAGTAAAAATTATAAAATATGTATTATAAAAGTAAGATAAATTACAATTTATTATATGAAGATTATATAATCTTAATCCCAAATTGCACAAAGGAGTTGTAGAGAAAATGAAATATACAAGCCACTCTTATTTCTAAGACAAAATGATAAGCAAAATGTTAGGAAGTAAGATCCAGAAATACGTTAAAAAATGTTGAATTCAGGTATAAATCATGACTGAGGAGTGGTTCAGCAATAGAAAATAAATCAACATTCTAGACCCACCTGAGCAACATAATGAGACTCTGGTGCTACAAAAAAATAAATAAATAAAATTAATTGAGTGTGCTGGCACGCACTTTCAGTCCTGGTCACTCAGGAGGCTGAGGCAGGAGAATTGCTTGAGACCAGGATTTCAAGGCTGCAGTGAAAAAGTTCAAAGTTGCACATTCCAACTTGTGCAACAGAAGGGGGTTCCCAACGCTTAAAAAAGGAATAGAACAGAACTTAGCAGGAAAAAAATCATTTAACAAACTTAATTATGCAGATCAATGTTTGAATGCAATTCAACATCTATTCCCAATTTAAGGGATTCTTTAAACAATTGGAATAAACATGAAATATTTAAGCCAATACAGGATATGTACAAGGAACCTCAGCAAATATCAGGGAGGGATACCAAAATCTTTTTTTTAAAATTGAGAATAGAACATCCATTAATGCAAGAAAAATAAATATATTTTAAGATTTAAATGGATAAATAAAATATATTTGCAGATGAAAGGATCATATACGTAGAAAGTAATTAAATTTTGATTTGCATATACCAGTAAGAATGGGTGAAAAATATAGTTAAGAAATAAGTTATACTCTGATAGGTTATGTTTCCCTAGAAACAGGCCATAAACCAGAGGCTCAAGTACAAAGTATTTTCTCAAGGAAGAACAGAGGAGGGAAAGAAGTCAATAAAGGGAGTGATTTTAGGTGAAGTGCATTATTCAGCCTGAGAGATCTGGCACAATGCCTATACTGGAGTTTTCCACCTCCAGGTAAAGAAGGAAGTTTTTAATACTCCCATCCTTAGTCAGTGATTAACTGTTGGTTGCCCTTGGGATGGTGGTGGGGAATAGAAACCCGAGGAATACTGGCTCTCCACACTGACAAGGAAGCTCCGTTATTCAAGGATCATCCTGAACATAACAGGTGTGAGACCTGTAGCTGCAAAGAATGCAGAAACTGAAAATAGAGGTGCAGAACTGCTAAGAAGGAGCCCATGGCAGATGGTATGTACTCAAGAATGTGTGCCCTGTGTAGAGGACACCATGAGCCAGACAACCTCTGAGCAAGATGATTTGCAGCTGGGGACAGACCCTCAGGCAAGTTGTTTGCAGGTGCTCCTTGCAGAGAAACAACCCGAGCCAATGGCGATCCTTAGGCATGTAGTCATTTTCTAATACTCCCCTCACCTGTCTTCTACTGTCTCAATAAAAGACTACTGCGGAGGTTGCTCGGGGTTACCCTGCAATCACAGTTAGCCCGCCTCCTGCAAGTTTGTACTTCTAATCTGGGTCACACCTGATGGAGATCAGGGCCATAGGGGCCATACCAGCTGCAACAGCCCTGCAAATACCATCCACCTTGGTGCAAAAACTGTCAAGTACCTGAGAAATGGTAAAACATTTCAAGATCTTTAGGGAAAATAATAAATGCCCCCAAAATTTTTCATATGTTTGAAAAGAAATGTTTTAAATATGCCTATTTCTAATGGAGGTTTAAGGCAATCTCAACCATAGATTTGTTGGCCAAGCTGGACAAGCAGATTTAAATTTTATAGGGAAGAGAAAATGATAATGAAGGACTAACAAACTTTTGCGATTGCTGAATATTAATAATTATCTTGCAGCTGTGATGTTTAAGCCATTGGCAGAATTATCATCATTGGAAAAATAAAATCAATATATTTTAAAATAAATATATAGTACATATATAGTGATACATTGATATATCACAATGTATCACACATGAATGTGTTCTAGATATGTGACATTGGCCCTCCCAAATATAGACAAAATTTAAAAAAAATATTAATTTACAACGGATGTTGTTGCTATCCACATGGATTTTTCAAACACATCAAAAGCAAAAAATGAAATCGTCCTCTATATGAAATCCCCAAACAGTTAAAGCTGAATCAGACTCAAAAATGAAAAAAACACATACAATTTTGGAAATAATAGATTTATGAAATTGGAATAGAATTTTTAAAACTAAACATAAAGCACTTTCCATTATTCAGGAAACTGATAATTTTGACCAGACTAAACTTAAAAGCATCATTATCATAAAATTCCACAAATGGGGCAAAAACAAAAACTATGAAGTCAGAGAGGATACATATTATAACATTGCATATATAATCCTGTAAACTTCCTGTTAACTCACTGTTCGGAGAACTCTATTTTTAACATAACATAGTCCCATAACATTCTCTTCTCTTGACTTTGGTCTTTTTTCCTATTCTGATTATCATTCTCCTCTTTATTTTTTTATTAAATGAACAAAATCTTCATGATAAAAATCAAATAAGTACTCCTAGTTTTGCTTTCTCTGAAACTTTAAATCAAATTTAACCCTTTTATCATTGTCTGTGATATTTTGTATATTCTTCCATGATAACATTTATTGCATTGTATTTTATTATCTGTTTACATGTTCGTATGTAAAGGTAGAGCATTTTACTGGCTTGTCTCCACGTTACAGGATTCTTTATTTTCGTGAATCCCATTGTCAGGTGTTCCTTTTATTTAGATCAATCAGCCTTGGTATTGCCTTGTTGTTGACATGTAAGCTTTTGTGTGTCCTTATATAAATCCCAAACCTCGTGGACAGCTGATTTAAATAATCAGAGTTGTATAGTTTATTATTTGCAGTCACTTGACACATGTCCATGTGTGTTTGTGTGTAGTGTTGGCATTTGAATGCAATAAGTGTATTCGTGTAGGTGGATTGCTGTGTGTTGTTTTGAATGTCATTAGTGAAAGAAAATTATCCAGATAAAATTCAACATCCTCAACATAGAACTTTGATAGTTTTAATCTAAGGAACTGGAGAATTCTCAGCTTTGCTGCAGTCTGTTGGCTTTGCTGTTCATTGTAATCATTATCAATGTTCTGCTATTTATAGACTTGAAACAGGAATTATAATTTTTTCATCTTTGAGAGGGGAGATTAATAGGAATATAGGAACTATAATAGTGTTTTACTTATTATATTTATGAAACTAAAACTTTGTGGCCAACTCTATGAAAATTTTACAATCTAAGATTAAATGAAAAATAAAATTAGACATACAAATATCAAAGAAGTAAATTGACATGTGATATTTTGTATTAATTGTTGTCTTCACTAGTAATGATAATTATCACATAAAGGATAAATAAGACCTAATAAAAAATCGCTTTTAATTGCGTATATTCTTTCATTTAATTACCATATATGTATTTGTGTCTATAACACTTAAAATCTAAAAATTATAGGAAACATTGGTTGAAATATATTGTACTTATCCTTCAGGGAAAAGCCAAATATATATTTTTAATTATATTGGCCTTACTCTAGCTCCTACTTTTTTTTATTTTTCATACACAAAATGAATATTTCTATGAGTTTATAAGCTTGTAAGATTTGGGAATGCTAAGCAAAAATTTACATCTATTAGCGAAACACTATTTTTTACCTTATATTTTGTAGAGATTATTTTTATGGTAAATATACATTTTTTTCACCATTGATCAAGAAATAAATCTCATCCTCCTCAAAACAACATCTGCTGAAACAGATTTGTCCAGAACTGAATTGCACTGTTTAAACCATTGTCAGTATTCAACTAATAGCTAGTTCCATTTCTGGGGCTATATTTAAGTACTCATTCTTGATTCAAGTTGTCTTATTCCAAATGCAGAAGTGAATTTTTAGATATCCTAGCTAACTTTAATGTAAAACTTATCATAGCCTACTGCTCAAATCTTCCAGAACTGACCTCTGACTTGTCCTAGAGACAACATATGACTTAGCACCTGTGAAACTTATTTGCTATTATTTCTTTATTCATCTTTCATATGCAAATTGACTATGAGTTCTCTTAAAATAAGCAGTCATGTTTTATTCCTGGTTATTTCTTTAATGTTTATCTTGCTGCTTATGAAAATTGTCCAGTGAAAAATAAATGAATACATTAATTGATAGGATGAAGTAAGATGATTAGTAACATAATTATCCATGAGATCTGAGGACTGAAAATGTCCAGTAGTTTTTGAAGGGTATGCCAGCTAATTTTATCAATAATACGTTTGTTTTTATGTCATGTTGTATAATGATTTTAGCAATAAAACGCAGGTAGTAAATATTACTGTAAAAAGGATATGGTTTAATTTTATTTAGGGAAAGACTCAGAGGTTATCCGAATAAGTGTATATTCTTAAATGTAACATAATCTTTCCTAAATCATGTATTTTCTTTTAAACAAATATATTCTTTGTAATCTTTTATAACATGCTCATTTTTGGATAAAACTTTTTGTTCTCTTATTTTTATTTTACATGATGTCAATGAATGAAAACATTGCAAAGAGCCCCCGTTTTTCAATACCCCGATTTGAGCAGCAATTGGGAAATGAAGTTTTATATAGTTCTCTGAATTTTTCTTTGCTCAATAGTATTTGTATTAATTTGCTCAGGCAAGCATAACAAAATAATACAGTCTGAATGGTATAAATAAAAAAAAAAATTTATTTTCTCAGATCTTTAGAGACTGGACGTCTGAGATTGAGTTGTTAAATTTGGCTTAGTCTGAAGCTTCTCTCCTTAGCTTGCCCATGGCTGCCTTCTTGCTGTGCTCATTTGGCTTTTTCTCTGTGTATTTCCCTGGTGTCTCTTTCTCGATATGTCCTAACTCCTCTTCTTATATGGACATCAGTCATATTAGATTAAAGCCTACCCTAATGGCTTAATGTTAATGTAATCAACTATTTAAAGGGCCATTTTCCAAATACATTCTCATTCTGAGGTACTAGAGGTTAAGGTCCAACACATGAATTTTTTTTTTTAAGATAGAGTCTCACTTTGTTGCCCTTGGGAGAGTGCCGTGGGGTCACAGCTCACTGCAGCCTCAAACTCTTGGGTTCAAGAGATTTTCTTGCCTCCGCCTCCCAAGTAGCTCCCCCTTATGACATAAACAGCCATAAGCCTGGCTGTTTTTTTTAAGAGACGAGTGTCTCCATTTTGCTTAGGCTGATCTTGAAACCCTGAGCTCAAGCAATCTACCCGCCTCAGCCTCTGAGAGTGTTGTCTATATTTGAACATGCACGTATATAATCATAATATAATTTATTATTTGCTATCAAATTATTGTAGGGGTAACAAAAGGTCAGAGTTAACTGTATTTCATTCTCCTCTCCCCTGTATATAGAATAAATGTATTTCCCACAATCACTTTCCGCTGGTGATTCATGAAACTGAATTCTGGCCAATGAAAATGCAATTAACTAATGGTCTCCAAAATTTCATTCCTTGGATCTGTCCTGTTGAATATGATACTCACTGGTAAGTAGTCATAGTAAAGGATGTAAATTGTGCTATTTTTGAAGTAGCAAAAAGTAGGGGGCAAAAACTTAAACATCAGTGTAAATAGTTAAATAATATAATGTACAATCAAATATAAAAGTCTCATATAGTTTTAAAAGAATGACCTAGATGTATATGTATCAATATAGATCTACAACAAAAACACTTTATTTGGTTCTTTTTAAAACTGTAAGAAAAATGTATATACTCATCTAAAATCAAGGATCTTCAACCAATAATAAATTTGCAAAAAGCAAAGTTTTAAACTGTATTTGTCCATTGGGATAAAAATTATAAATCTACCTGGAAGGATAGCACACAAAATAAGAAGTTTTGTTATCACTGGAAGATAAGGGAAGAGGATAATAATTGCTTTTCATTAATGAAGATGTTTAGGTATATCTTAAATGTCCATTTCTCTTTAATTTAAAGGAATCTATGTTTAATTTGCATATTTACAATAATTTTAAAAATTACATTCTATGTATAAATCCATCTTTTCTATAAGAATTATCTTTTACCCCACTTAAGCATTCTTAATTGCATCCATTTTATTTATACAACTTATCATTATCCTAATATCGCTTAGAATGTGATTTAATTTGTTTCCATTTTTCTTATTTTATGTCATTACCAACAGATAATGGTATGTCTAACCAACTTATCATCATGTTACGTTTGTTATCCTCAAATATCACCCTGGAGTTAGAGAGTAGAGTGTTTGTATAACAGAGTTTCTAAGGGGATAAATGAATTTACAGTGTTAAATATGTTTAATATCACAATAGAAGTCTAAGTAATACACATTTAGGAAATATTGGGGACAAAATGTTTATAATAGATGAGGATATGCAAATGATAGACCCTGACAAGCCAAGAAATAAATAAAAAAAAATCAGTGAAAGTATTAGCTTATGAGGGATTACCATATTTATTCCTTTCTGCAGTCTAGAATTAAGTAGCATTCCTGTTACCCAGCTTCATACGGAATTACTGTAGCAAAATATCCTGACTCATTTTCCACCAGGTTTCTTCATTTTGAATTTATACTTATCCCACATGCAAAGAAAAGCTCTAAAAAGGCCTTTTTTCCCTATTTTCTCTTTCATTTTTTTCACATAACAGTAGTCTGCTCTATCTAAATCTTGTATTCATAATTCTTCATCATTGCCAAAACCAATTCTTCCTATACAGAGCCCTAGTTTACACACTCAGAGGCAAAAACTAAATTAAAAAACAGAAAACAATACGTCATTTTTTTTTCCAAGAATCCTTTTTAATGTGGAACATAGAGTGGCTGTTACATCAGAAGACAAAACAAAATCACCACTTTTAATGCTGTCATTTTCAGTGTGGGACAGAGAAAATTTATAAGTATCTATCTTTTGTGGAAGTGTTCGTAAAAACTGTTTAGACTTACAATATGCATACAAAAAGAACTTAAAATTAATTGATCTTGCAGCTTGACTGGGACAAGAGAAGTGATAATTATTATTATCCCTGGAAGCCACATAGGCACTGAATGACACTCAATTGTTGAACCTACTGCAGTCCAATAACAGTCCTCTAATTTTGTCATTATCATTGTAATAAATTGTAGAACTATAAGTCATAAAGATACCAAATAAATATACTAAACAATTACTTCATTTGTATAATTATGATTTTTTTATACCTACTGTATGTCATTCATGCTGCTAGTTGATTGCCAGTGGTATAACAAATGTACAGTGTTTATGTGTTCATAGACTGAAATGAATTACTATGCTTTCTCACCATCTGGTAAAATGTAGGTGGTTGTGGTCAGGGCCAAGAGAAATTATGTGAACTGATTTGTACATTTGGCACACAATTTTATGTATTGTCCTCATTTTACATATGAGTTTTGCCACATTCATCTGTCAGTTCAGTGACCATAAGAATGTTCTTCTTGTGGCAGACAGCAGAAATGCAAGAAGAATGGTGGAAACATTCAGGGTTTTCTAAGTTTTTGTCTTTAAACTGGCATGTTGTGACTCCAACCATTTTCCATTGGTTGTCCAAAGGTTGTCTCTGATGAAGCTTGATATCCCCGGGGCGGGAAAGTATAGTCAGGCTTCAATGAATCACCGCAAAGTCACATGGCAAAGGACAACTTGTATGTATAACACAGGTACAAGGAGGAATCATGAAGGTGTTCTCCAGGAATTCTCTTGACCTACTTTTTGTTAATGATGCAATAGCAGAAGTCTGGCATCCAACTATTTAAACTCCTAGGAGTGTCCTTCTAAAACTAAGCATAGGTATTTCTATAAAATTTAAAAAAATCTATATTTAATAGAGTCATAAGTCATCAGAGAATTACAAAAGTATTAATAAATGAATAAATTGAATTATGCCACTAATACAGATGAATTTTTTTAGTCGTTAACAAAATTTAAGAAAAGGAATTTTAAGAAATATTTTAATTAGGTGGGTTTATTTATACAACAAATCTTAACAGGTGCATGAGCCTAGTATTAAATGTTACCATAAGTACTAGAGTTACAAAGGCTAAAAAAGGTAATTTGCCTTTCCTTCTATTGTAGACTGCAGAGAGAATATGAATATAGCAAGAAGTTCTTAGAAACAATTTCTGAGATTTAGGTGATCGATAATGTGGTTGTACAAGATTGAAGGTAATGAAGATGAGAAACATGAGCATGTTGAGGGTATAGAATAGCTAAGACATTGTGTGAGTTGAAGAATAAATTTCTTCTACAAATATTCCATTCTTTTCTTGTGCATATGATATGGATGTAAAATTTAAAGAGATGAGTTGACAATAGAGGATGAAAAGTTTTGAGGGAGAAATGTAATTTATTTCTGAAGATGTATAGTAAGAAATGGTTGTGAAAAACCTCAGCGTAGATGGAGAGTAATTAGTTAATCTGCCATTTTGGACTTGAGAAAGTAGTTTGATGATTAATACTTATCAAGCAAGGTGAAAAATTGGTATAATGCTGGCATTTAAAGTTATGAGAGGAGATAAAATTAATTTGTAAAAGAATGGAGAGTAAAAGTATGGGCATGAAAGTATCAGAATTAGGCCTGTTTCATAAGTATTCACCTGTAAATTATTACAAAGATGATATAAAAACATAGCTGATAAGATGTAGACAAACAGATAAATGTGTAATATAAAACCAAGAAAAAAGAAATTTCAAGAACTGGGAAATAGTCCACTATGTATGATGTCATTGGAATGATCAAGCTGAGGACTAAAACTGATTTAATTAATTTAGCAACAAAGGGTCAAATTTAGCAAGAATAGTTTTAATGAAGTAGTAGGAGTTAATGGCAACCTTTTTACCTTATAAGCAACCTAAGAAGTTGAGTGCTATGGTATTTATTTATTTGTTTGATCCAGTAAGCTTTTAAATTGCATTGATATGGAAAGTCATTCCTGGGAAATGTGCCCTGGTTAGATAGGAGGAGTTATAAATTGTAACTTTTATTTTCTCATCATGAAAGCCCTTGATATAAATAAAAGCTTCATTGATCAGATATAAAATTATAACATTAAATGTCAGTTTCAGTAAAAAAATACTTTCAGACAGCCAGAATGGGATGAAATGAAATCAGTTTTGCCAGGCATGTAAATCTCCAGGGTAATATATTTATCTCAATATTGTGTCCCATATTTCATGATTCAAACATATCTATGAAATTATTTCTAGATTTAAAATGTTTTGGGGTGGCAGAGAGCAATGAAAAATTTAGTTGAATCTGGGAATGCATAAAATTGTATTTCTGAAATAAGTTTTTTTTCGAAATTAATTGTCAATTTTCTTTCTCTTTCCAAAGAAAGAAATGAGAGTATTGATCCAGTGTCTCAAATGTATCAGCTTTTTCTGCTTGTCCTAAACTTCAAAGATCCACAGCTTTTTCTCAAATAGAAGAATATCCCTGAAAACAAAATCCAGTTAAACTATACACCTAAAAATATTCATTTCCATCACTCTTAGAGGAAAGAAAGCTAAGTTATTAAAATTTACGGAGAACATGTACCTGAAGTTTCTTCTATATTTTTCCACCTGCTATATCTTCCCCACACCTTAAATCTGGTATTTTCATAGTTCTAAGGACCATGAACTCAGCTCTCAAGACTGATTATGGTAGCTTTACTTTGTAGCCTCATAATGTCTTCCAAGTAATCAATGGGTTTGATGAAAAATTTAGATCAAGTTTTCAATCAGAAATAAAATCTGTTTGACCTCTTGCATATATGTATAAGTTTGATGTAATTCAAAACTAATATCCAATAACATACACACATACATTCTGTTAGGAAGCAGAATACATTATGATCAATAATTTGGAAAATTTAGTTTAACAATTCATGATGTAATTATTTTAGCATGATGTAAGTTTTGCACAACCCATTTACTAATACCTTTGGCCAGATGAATAGGGTTTGTTTATGTATTTATAGATCTTTATGCACTTATTTTTATCTATTATTTATATTAAAATAACATGAGTTTAGTAAAAATCTTACACTGGCATAAAAGTATAAAATTAAAAAAAAATTCCCCAGGCCAGGCGCCTTGGCTCATACCTGTAATCCTAGCACTCTGGGAGGCCGAGGCAGGTGGAATGCCTGTGCTCAAAGGTTCAAGACCAGCCTGAGCAAGACTGAGACCTCATCTCTAAAAATAGCTGGGCATTGTGGCAGGAGCCTGTAGCCCTGGCTCTTTGGGAGGCTAAGGCAAGAAGATGACTTAAACCCAAGAGGTTGAGGTTGCTGTGATGTCATGGCACTTTACTGAGGGCGACAATGTGAGAATCTGTCTCAAAGAAAGAAAAAAATTCCCCAAATGAAAATCCTTTTCTCAAATATATTACTATTTTCTAGTTACCATAAGTATATTCTTTCTCAGTTGGGAAGTGAAAATTGTATATATTAATGGTGGACAACATGTTTTAATATATGTGCTTACTAGGAGATGGCTAAATTAAGCTATTTAAATCTATATTACTTCACATAATTATTATTTTAGTGAAGTGTAGTAAGAAAACCTAAAACTTACTCTTATCAATTTTCAAGTATACAATATGTTAGTAACTATAGACACCATAATGTTCAATAGATCTGTTCAACTTACTACTCCTAATTAAAATTTTGTGTCCTCTGCCCAACATCTTCCCAAACCTGTACTCTCTAAGCCAATTGGCACTGTCATTCTACTCCCTTTTTCATGAATTCAACTTTTTGACATTCCATATACAGGTAAAATCATGCAGTTTTTGTCTTTTTACACTAGGCTAATTTATCTTAACATATGTCCTCCAGGTTCATCTAAGCTATCAAAATGGACAGGATTTCCTTCTTTTTCTAAGACCCCACATTTTCTTTAACCATTTATCCAATGATGGACACATATATTAACTCTATGTCTTGGCTGCTAATAATGGGGTGTAATTAATATGAGAACACAGATATTTCTTTGATATACTGATTTCATATCTTTTAGATGTCTATGAGGAGTGGGCTTGGTAGATCATATAATAGATCTATTTTTAATTTTTTTGAGAAAACTCTATATTATTTTTTACAATGACTTTAATCATTTATACTCCTATCATCTATGTACAATGGTTCTATTTTCTCCACACCCTCCCCTACATTTGTTATCTTTTGTTATTTTAATAACAGACCCTCTAACACAGCAATTCTCAACCTGTGGGTCGCAATCCCTTTGTAACAATGAAAATATATCGTGACATTAGGAAGATTGAGAACCACTGTTCTAATATGCATAGTGATATCTCGGTAGGTATGGTTTTAATTTCCATTTCCCTGATGATTATTGATATTTAATATTTTTTTCATGTATCTGAAGGCCATTTGTACATCTTATTTTCAGAAATATGTAAAAAAAAAAGTTCTATTGTCACATATAATTGGATCATTTATTTTCTTATTATTGAGTTGTTTGAGTTTCTTACATATTTTGAAAATTAATCCCCTTATCATATGTACAAATTGCAAACGTTTTCTCCCGTCTTATAAATGGTCTCTTCACTCTGCTGATTGTTTCCTTGGTTGTATAGATGCTTTTTAGTTTGATGAAATCCTATTTTCTTATTATTGCTTTTGTTGCCCATGCTTTTGGGGTTACATCCATAAAATCTTTGTCCAGATGCAGGCCTTATGCTTAAATTTTTAATCCATTTTGTGTTGTTTTGTTTATTATGTGGAATAAGAGTACAATTTAATTCCTCTGGATATGAATAACTAGTTTTCCCAACATCATTTATTAAAGATAGCATAGAAACTAAATTCTGAAAAAACTATAGGAATTGAACAAAAGCAACAAAAAGAGATGAAAATCATGAGATAAAAAATGCAGCACAAGCAAGACTTACAGTTTTGCAGAACTGGTATCAGGATGTTTTTGAAGCCTGGTTGTTAGGGGATAATGGAGAAACACGTAAGATGCCTGGAAGGCCCTCTACATCCCACTAACCCTTGCTGTGGACTACTAGATTTTGATAGAGAATGAACAGATACAATATAAAACAATGAGCTCTTTAATCAAGGAGTATGGGTAGAGTGGTAGAGAGAAAGGAGTAAATCCAAACTGCAACAGTAGAGACTTTCTGCCCATCCACTCAACAACTCACCTGTAAAAGGATAAGCTAAGGTCTAGCCTGTTGGCCAAACTCCAGGTGGTCATGAATAATGAAAGAAGCCAACTTTCAGTAGGAATTTAAAGGTAAGCTAACACACAAACAATATGTCTGAAAAGCAAAATTGGTCTAAAATACAGGCCAAAAACTGAACAACATGCAAATAAAAGAAAATAAAACTGATAGAGACTTAAGGACAATAATTAAACAAAAGGGCATGATAAATATCTTAAAGAATAGAGAGGATAGGCTTGGCGCTTACAGCACAGTATGGCACCAGCCACATGCACCCAGGCTGGCTGGGTCAAACCCAGCCAGGGTCAGCTGAACAACAATGAAGACTGCAAACAAACAAACAAAAAAAAAGGTGACGTAGTGAGACTCTATCTCAAAAAAGAAAAAAAAAAAAAAAGAATGACAGGATATAGAACACATCCAGGGTAATTATAAATAGAAATTCTTAGAAATATTGAAAGTAAGAATCACATTATTAAGTGGCATAATGAATGCCTATGGACCAAGGTTGATTTTTTTTTCTTTTTTCCTTTATTGAGGCTTATTGTTTACAATAAAATACAATAAATTTAAGTGTATAGTTAGATGAAATTCGACAATGTATACTTGCATGGTGCTAACACTGAAAAAAATAGAAAGACTGTTTTTCCATAATTCCAGAAGATATCCTGTCACCCTTCCCAATCAACATGATGTCCTGCCCAGTGCAACACACAAGCACACAATTCTTATTTTTATCACCAGTTATTAGCTTTATCTGTGCTATAGTATTGTATAAATATAGTTATACAGTTTGTACTATTTGTGTGTAACTTTCTTTACTCAATAAAATATTTGTGAGACCCATCCCAGTTACATCAGTTGTTAAATCATTCTAATTGCTGACTAGTCTTTCATTGTATTGATACATTACAATGTGTTTATCCACTCTTGTTGATGAAAATTTGATTTCCAGTTTTTTGATATTATGCCAAAAGCTTCTGTGTACCTTTATGAACTCTTGTTTGTGGTCATTTGGCTTTTTAATAAATGTTTTGTTTATATTGTGTGGTTTTTAGGTCTAGGGTTTGGTATGTAAAATTTTATTGGAAATACACAAAACCTCTCCTACTAGCAATATCCCATACCACAGTGGTACAGTTGGTACCAAAGGGCATCGTTGTCATTCCCAAGTTTTGGGAAAACATCCAATGCATAAAATGTCTAAAAACATCCATGAGTGGGTTTTTATGTGGAAGAAAGTTTCCAATTGCTTTGTATAAATATGGAGGGCCACAATTTCTACATCATATTATAATAGCATGTTTAGTGTTATAAATGCCAAATAGTCTCCAAAAGTGGCTATATTTCCTTGCATTCCCACAAGCAGTAAATGAAGAGTTCCTGTTCTTCCACATTTTTGCCAGTATTTGTTATTTTCAGTGTTTTGAATTGAGACACTAATAGGTATGTAGCAATATCTTATCATTGCTTCAATTTACAATAAATGCCCTAACTACATATATGCTGCTGAACATTTTTTCATATGATTACTGGTCAACTGTATATGTTCTTAATTTTTTTTTTTTTTGAGACAGAGTCTCACTATGTCACCCTGAATAGAGTGCTGTGGTGTCACAGCTTATAGCAACCTCAAACTCTTGGGCTTAAGCAATTATCTTGCCTCAGGCTCCCCAGTAGCTGGAACTACAGGTGTCCACTACAATGCCCAACTATTTTTTTGTTGCGGTTGTCGTTGTTTAGCAGGCCCTGGCTGGGTTCGAACCCGCCAGCCTTGGTGTATGTGGCCAGTACCCTGACAACTGAGCTGCGGTAACCGAGCCTGTGTGTGTTCTTTGGTCATGTCTTAGTCTATATAAATTTAGATTCAGTTTGTCATTATTCATACATGTAAAATTATTTGGCATTTTCACTGGAATTGTGTTGATGCTATCTATAAACAAAGTTGGGAAGAAATAATATCTTGATAATATTAAATCTTCCTATCAACGAACATGGACTATCTCTCCATTTATTTGTGTTTTGACATCTCTTATCATTTATTTTTTCATTTTCTCCATATAAATCTTTTAATGCTTTCTAGGATTTATAGCTAAAAATAAATACATATATTTGGTGTTCATGTGCATGGTAATTTCAGATTATCACTTATTTATTGTTGGTATGCAGAAAAATAACTTTTATATCCTTGAAACCTTTATATAATTGTTTTTTAGTTATTGCAGAGGGTTTTCTAGGTTAAATTTTTCAGAATTTTTTATGTAGACAATCATTGTCTCTAGCCAAGAAGTTACATTTCTTCCTTTCTAATTAAATATTTATAATTATTTTTTGTTTTATTACATTTGCTAGGACTTTAGTATCTTATTGAAAAGTGTGAGAAAGAACATCTTTGCCTTTTTTCTGATGTTAAGAGAAAAGCCTCTAATTTTTGAACATTCAGTGTAATGTTAGCTGTGGCAATTCCTCCCCCCCCCCTTTTTTTTTTATCAAATTGAGATATTTTCTGTCTAGTTCTACTCTGCTGAGAGTTCTTTCATGGGTGGGTTAGATTTTGTTTAATGCTCTTTCTGGATCTATTTATATGATCATGGGAGGTTTTTTATTTTTCCTAGTCTGTTAATATAATGGATTATATTGATTTATCTTTGAATGTGAAACCAGCCAGAAAACCTGAGATAACACGCTCTTTCAAATCTTTTTATACATTGTAGATTTGATTTGGTAATTAAAAAATAAAGATTTTTGCATTTCTGTTCATGAAAGATATCAGTTGTAGTTTTCTTTTTCTATAATGTCTTTGGTTTCGTTATTAGGGCAATTTTGGCCTCCAGTAATGACATAGTAAGTATTATTTCTGGTTCTATCTGGAGATATTATACAGAAATTCCTTATATATTTGATAGTATCAATCCCATTTGGCTCTAGTGCTTTTTTAGTTTTGGAAGGTTATTAGCTATTGATTTAATTTCTCTAATAAATATAGGCATATTCAGATTGTCTGTTTTTTCTTGCGTGAGTTTTTCAGAATGTGTGATTCGAGGAATTGATTATTTTCATGTAGGTTACCAAATTTGTGGTCATAGAGATTTATTTTTAATATTTTTTATTATCCTTTTAATGTCCACACATTCTGTAATTATTTATTTCACTTATGATATGAGTAAACAGTGTCTTTTCTCTTTTATATTAAGTTAGCTAATTAATATATCTTTTTACCTATCACAGAAGCAAATTAGAAAATAGAAATAGTGAAAATAAATAGAGTGCATTCACTTCATTTAACTCCTTGCCCATTTGGAATTCTAGCTATGTTTCTTGAGAATATTATAAAATTATTTAATTTTTATATAACTCACATTTTAGTCCTCATCAAGATGGTTATTTATCTTGTCTAAATTTGGTGTGTTGGACCTCCCTCATGAGATAAATTAGATTACAGGGAGATTATATGTATTAACGCACATGAAGTGCTTAGTTAGCACAATGCCTGGCTAGGGAAATTAGTTTTATGATTGTTAAAAAGTGTTTTAAAAGGGGATACATTTCTAAAATTGCTATTGTTATTCCTTCTAATATATACACTAACTGAATAAATCACATTTGGAAAGACTCATCCAAAATTTACTGAATAAGTGAACATATTTTATGTCCCCAAACTGGCATAATACTGTCTTAGATTCCATTAAGTTTATGTTATGCATATTATGTGCATTGAATTAAACCACATTTGATAGTGTGTTTTGTTATCTGCCATGTTTGATACCAAGATGTCTACCTTTTCTGAAGTTATTTACTTTAATTATAGGGTTACTTACGACAGTTTTGTTAGAACTTTCTATTCAGGAAGTGTGGGAGACAGATAGACTGAGCTCCTCACAGACCTTCCAACTCAGGATAAGGTGCCTAGTCAGGGGAATGTCTGCGTGACTATCCCTGCATGGGGAAATCTGAAGCACAGACAGCTGAGGCCATCAACCAATAGCTTAGGCTAGACAAGCTGAGATGTCAGTTTTAGGAGATGAGACTTACTCTCCCTCCTCTCTCTTCTGATTGCACCATTATCTGGCCACTTCAGATGTTCCATTACCCTATGCCCTTACTTACCATTTACTTAACCTTCCTGGTGGCTGTAATCTCCCCTTTCTCATTTTTAACCTTGAAAGCTGACTACTGACAGCTGTGCCTCCTTGCACAGATCCTCTGTACTGTACACAATAAAAAGACTCTGGAAAACAGGACAGGCACTGCATTGTTCTCATGCTGCCACCAAGCACATGAATCAGTGTATGCCTTTACTGGCTTCTAGTTTTATGCAGGAAGTTTGTTATAAGTCTCTGTCTCTTTCTTCAGTGCCATCTTCCTTACTAGCCACTGTCCAAGGTTGGGGTCCACTAAAAACCCAACAAGGAAGTTGTAAATTGCTCTTTCCCCTTAGTTTGCAATGATGCCGTGAGTTGCTGTTGTAGTATTGCTTAGCATTTTCCCTGCTGTGAAGGAAGATACAAGAAAGTGGTTATCATTAAACTGAGCAAATATATTTTCCCTTTCTAATAAGGTGTATATACATACATGTATAAGGGAGAGAGAATTTTAAAAGATTATTCGCTTGGAGTAGCCAAAGTCACAACTATCAACCTTCACAAAGGTATTTTCTTAAGGTTCCTAACATCTTTCTAGGCTTTTAGGGTTCACATATCTGCTACTCTTTGATTATCTCCTATCCTTTTAAGAAAAAGGCCTAAAAATCCATACTAAATGTAATTAATATCAGTGTATATTGCTCTTTTCCCTTATACAGTTATTTCCATTTTTTCAAACCCATTTTGTGTTGCATTCTGAAGTAAGTGATACGTAGCAACTAAATCCACATTATACAGAACATGCTGTTGTTTCTTATCTAAAAGGCCAAGTGTGGGCAGTTTCTACAGGTTTGATTTCTTTTGTTCAGTTTGAAATGCCTCTTCCTCCCTCTCCTCATAATGTGAAATACAAATACACCTTTAACACTTAAAGTTTTCTTAAGGAGTTATGTAAATCTTTGGAGGAGTTACAGTAAAAGGCACATTGGTCGGGAAATAGAAGAGCATAAATCATAATAGGAAAAAAATGTTTCTTTAATTAGAGAATTTCCAATCCATCACAGAGAGGAGGGTATTTTTTAATTTGCATTATACTTTATCTTGGAGCTCATTAAAACAATAAAGTAATTGTTTTTCCAAGAATGTTCCTTTTTAACCTTTAAAAATTGATAATTCTGGATTCTAGATGGACTTTGATGCCCCACTGAGTGAGTCGCTGTTTTCCCATTTCATTTCAAATGGGTATTCTAAAATTGTTTTAAAGCATACACAAATTACATCTGATTTCTAACTGCATATGTTGCACAAAATATATACTATTAGACAGGTAGGGGAGAATTTAAAATAACAAAAGCTATAGCAACAACAAATAATTGAAATAGAAGAGTCTCTTGGTCATTAAAACATTCTCAGTATTAGTGACCTTTGAAATATATTCTCTTGATCAGGAACATCTCCTTCTTCCCATCATTTGTGAGACTTTCCTTGGGAAAGGAAAAAGATAGTCTCTGTATGTGTGTTTGTATTTGCACAGATATTTTCCTTTAAACATCATAATCTTGAAAAGTGGACTTAATACTTCCATTATTTATAAAGAAACTTAGAAAGTGCACTACTCTTGTCCTACACTGTTGCTCCAGGTGAGTCAAAGTTTCGAAGTCAGTCTTATATGATATTAAAATTCTATGGGATTATAGCACTGTGCTAAACATTTTTTACAAATGATGATTCCTTAATTTCACGCAACCTCATATGCAGATTTAATTAAATTCCTTAGCTAATAGGGAGATAAATGCAGCTTGTAAATATAATTTTCTCAAATTTTATACTCTTGGCTCTCAAGTCTGTCTTCTGTTTTTCTAATTTTCACTGATTTAAAATACAATTTTGTACCCTTAGCTGTGCAGAAGCTTTTTAGCTTAATTATGTCCTATTCACTTTTTTTTTTTTTTTGGTGTTGCAATTGCCATGTGGTCACTTCTTTATAAAATCTCTTTGCAGAGCAATATTGTTAAGAGTTTTTCCCATACTTTCTTCTAGAATTTTTAACATTTCTTACTTTCAATTTATGTCTTTTATCCAGTGAGAGTCAATTTATGTAAGTGGTAAGAAGTGTGAGTCCAGTTTCAGTCTTCTACATTTGGTTGACCAGTTCTTCCAGCACAATTTATTAAACAGTGATTTTGTTCTCTGAATGGAGATTCTGTTCCCCAGTGTATGTTTTTGTTTAATTTATCAAAAATCAGATATGTGGCTAGATTTATCACTACATTCTCTATTATATTTCATAGATGTATGTCTCTGTTTATGTGTTGGTACCATGCTGCTTTGATCACTGTAGATTTGTAATATAACCTGAAGTCTGATAACATGATGTCTTCAGATTTGTTTTTATTTCTTAGGATTTCATTGGTTATTTTGTATTTTTTCTAGGACCTAGAATTTCTAGGAACTTCATTTCTCTCCTAGGAGATGGCAGCTCCATGTTTGTTACTGCTTCTGAACACCTTCCAGTAGGACAAGATATGGAGGTAAAAGATGATGACCTTTTTGAGCAGCACAGTGCAGCCCTGTATATAACATACTTGGATTGTGTACAATATTTGCTTCTCTGTAAGGCCTTCTATGATTTATTTGCCTCATACAGAGTTACTTAAGTTTCTTAATTGGTAATGTAGTACATATTATTTGTATCTTAGTTTTTATTTATTCATTTATTTTTTGTAGAGGCAAAGTCTCACTTTAACACCCTAGGTAGAGTGCTGTGGCATCATACAGCTCACAGCAACCTCCAAATCCTGGGCTTAGGCGATTCTCTTGCCGAAGCCTCCTGAGTAGCTGGGACTACAGGCACTTGCCACAACACCCGGCTATTTTTTTTTTTTTTTTTTTTGGTTGTTGTTGTTGCAGAATGTCCATGGCTGGGTTCAAACCCACCACCCTCGGTATATGGGGCCAGCGCCCTACTCAATGAGCTACCCAGTAAGTCTTACTCTTTAACAGTAGAATATTCTAAAAAACACAGTGAGAATGTTCATGACTTTATTACCTTTTAAACCCATAGCTATTTTATAGATTTATTTATTTCTTACTGGAATATATTTTTAAGTATTGTTTTAATTTAATTTACAATCTAAAGAGTGTATGAGAAAGTAGGACATATTTTAACACAAATTGTTGTTTGGGTTTTACTCAAATTGAGTTACATTAAAAAGCAAAAGATACCTCACTTTTGGATATGATCAAAACTGAGAAATCAACTAAAGATTAGAAAATGCATCTATCTCAATAAACTAATTAGTTGTCCAAAACTTCTCTAACTCCTAAGCCAGTAAGCCCATGCAGTGTATTTTGTTGAAGTTGATTTTATTTATTGGTAGTATTAAAAAGTATATACTGCATAAAAAGAAAGAACTATTTCTCTAATCATTACTGTTTTATAAGCTTAGATATACGAGTATTCTACCACCCTCTAATTGTGAGATAATATTAGTTAGATTTCAAGGCAAGATCATTGAAAGGGACAGCAAAACTCAAGTTCTTTTGTGGGGAAAACACTGTATTATCCATAGGTCAATGGCTAGTATTTTTAATGAAACAGTTTTTGTCATGTGTTATTAAGATGTTATCTCTCTTATTTTATACCTATTTATTTTTTTTAATTCCAGAATCATAACCTATTTATTTTTCAGGGCATTTGTAATGTTTAACTTTATGTGAATATCACATAAAGTTACTAACCATTTTTAAATAGTAAATGGCCACTCTGTTTTAAAATAAGAATACATCACACTATCTTTTCGAGCCAGTTCCACTTGCTCAAAATTTTACATTCTTTAAATATCATTGTTTATCTTTGTTTTCATAAAACCAAAGTCATACTTTCAAATAAATTTTGCATGTTATATTTAGTACCCTTGTGGACTTAAAAGCAGAAATTTCTATACCACATGTTTCATAATTGTTTAAACTGTGCAATAATAGAAAATTGAATGAGATTATACAGAGAATCATTCAGACTAGAAATTCTTCATTTAATACCCTAGGAGTCTCAATTGCTTTTCCTCTTATTACTCATTTGATTTGGTCTTCTATATTGCACAACTAAAAATGAAGTGGTTTAAAAGCTTATTTACTCACAATTCTTCCCTCTTCTTTTTATATATTTATATATTATTGTGTTATATATTTTATAACACAATAATACATACTTATACACAATAAGACTTACTGGGTGGCTCATTGAGTAGGGCGCTGGCCCCATATACCGAGGGTGGTGGGTTTGAACCCAGCCATGGACATTCTGCAACAACAACAACCAAAAAAAAAAAAAAAAAAAAAAAAAAAATAGCCGGGTGTTGTGGCAAGTGCCTGTAGTCCCAGCTACTCAGGAGGCTTCGGCAAGAGAATCGCCTAAGCCCAGGATTTGGAGGTTGCTGTGAGCTGTATGATGTTTTATATTTTATATATTATTGTGTTATATATTTTATATATTATTGTGTTATATATTTTAAAAAATATAGTAAAAAAGATCATTTAAAAATTGCCAGTTGCTTGAAATTAGACAGGGTGACAATAGGTAATAATTTAGGGCAATATATTAAATAATAACATTATTTAATAACAGCAAATTATCTGTCGTAAGATGTACACAATCTATAATTTCTTGCAATTGTGCAAGCTTCAACAAAAACTATTATGGTATAGGTGAGGTTTGTAAGGAAGTGATGAAGATTTACCACTTAAGAGAGACAAGTGTTTCCGTAAGTTGTTTCTAAACACAGAGAAATATATTTTATTACCTACCATATTATAGGTATATTATATAGGGTTTTGTTAAGTAAAACTCTCTATACTTCTACCAACAAACAATACTAAAAGAGTTTTGTGAATATTTATATTATGAATTTTGCTAAATGAAAACTCATGCATAAGACATTCATGTATGTGCCCATTTCAATTTGGTAGCCAATCTTTTCAGTAAAGATGGTACAATTCTCTTTTATTTCAGTAAATAAGTGATATTTGTTGCAGTTTTTTAAATGGGCTGAGATTAGCCCATTAACAAAAAAAAAATCACCATGACCAAGTGTGCTTCATTGCAGAGATGTAAGGATGCTTGACCTTATGTAAATCTATAAATATAATTTACCACATAAATAGATGCAAAAATGAAGACCATATTGTCCCTTCAATTGATGTAGTTCAAACTATAATCCTAGCATTAGGCAATGGAATAAAATATGTTAAAGAATATGACAAACATGGTGCTTTGTGGAGTTTATATATCATTATAATAATAAATTAAAGTTTTTTTCTTTCTTTTTCTTTTTTTTTAGAGACAGAGTCTCACTTTATCGCCCTCAGAAGAGTGCTCTGGCATCACAGCTCACAGCAACCTTCAACTCCTGGGCTTAGATGATTCTCTTGCCTCAGCCTCCCAAGTAGGTAGGACTACAGGTGCCCGCTACAATGCCCAGCTATTTTTTGTTGCAGTTTGGCCAGAGCCAAGTTCGAACCTGCCACCCTTGGTATATGGGGCCAGCACCCTACCCACTGAGCCACAGGCACCACCCATAAATTAAAGTTGTATTTCTTGGTTATAGTTTGAAAAAGAAATAGTTATATGAATGTGAATGACTATAGACATTTACATGAAAAAAAGAAATGAAAGTTACGAGTGACATTTTTTTCTTGAATTTGAATCAGCAAAAGAATGTCCTTTGTCATTCCCATGACAAAAGAAGATACCAACTGATAAGGGAACAAGATACACTAGATGGGGAAAACAGTGGACCTTGTAAACTTTAAAACAAATTTTAAAAAGTGAGCTAATTGATTTTAAGTAGTCTTTTAAAGCTCTTTTATGTAGAGTACATACACAGATTTATCTTCAAAGAGAAATTTGCTGTTTTAGGTCACTTCCTGTTCATTCCATTAAAGCCGTTTCAATTTTGATAATTACATGTATTACTCATCTTCTCCAAGCCTTTATAGTTTCCTATCTCTTTCATCTTCAAAGTCAGGGTCATCACATAGCAGTCAAGATATTACAAATATGTACAAACTACCAATCTCCCTGCCCATTGTCTCTCTGACCTCAACTTTTACTATCTTCCTCCTAACTCATTCTGCTCCAACCAATTGTCTTTTTTGAGGTCTATTTAACATACCTGGCATTCATCCTGGTTGAAGGTTTTTGAAATTGTTACAAAATATTCTAATTCTTCACTATAAAACTATCTGACTTCCTTGATGTCTGTGTCATGCCCATTGTAGCTATTAGGTCATTTCAAAAGTTTTGTCCATTTTTATGAGTCTAATTTAAACTGTAATATCTCAGTGAATATTTATTCAATTTAATCGAAATAAGCGCCATTTGAATCAGTGCACTTTTGCCAACGTAACACAAGTC